>JADRCD010192989.1:0-19634 GCA_019843815.1 Montemys delectorum | reverse complement strand
ATCCAGGAAATCCAGGATGCAATGAGAAGGCCAAACCTATGGATAATAGGTATAGAAGAGAGTGAAGATTCCCAGCTTAAAGATCCAGTAAATATGTTCAACAAAATTAAAGAAGAAAACTTCTCTAACCTAAAGAAAGAGATGCCCATGAACATACAAGAAGCCTATAGAACTCCAAATAGACTGGACCAGAAAAGAAATTCCTCCCGTCACATAATAATAAAAACACCAAATACATTAAACAAAGAAAGAATTTTTAAAAGCAGTAAGGGAAAAAAGTCAAGTAACGTATAAAGGCAGGCCTATCAGAATTACGGCAGACTTCTCACCAGAGACTATGAAAGCTAGAAGATCCTGGGCAGATGTCATATAGTCCCTACAAGAACACAAATGCTAGCCCAGGATACTACACCCAGCAAAACTCTCAATTAACATAGATGGAGAAAACAAGATATTCTAAGACAAAACAAAATTTACACAATATCTTTCCACAAATCTAACCCTACAAAGGATAATAGATGGAAAACATCAACATAAGGAGCAAAACTACAACCTAGAAGAAACAAGAAAGTAATCTTTCAACAAATCCATACAAATCTAATTCCACCTCTTACAACAAAAACAACAGAAAGTGATAATTACCTTTCTTAATATCTTAATATGAAAAGTAATATTACCAACATATCCTAAACGATTAAAATCCAAAAATATGAGGAATTAGAAATTTGTTGATTGTCATCCAATGGTCTCTCTAATTTGGTAATTGGAGAAATAGGTCCAATATTGTACAATCTATATATACTTTCAGCTTGTTTGTGACAGTGTCTTGCTGTGTACAACATAAGGGTCTTGAAATCTTGCTTCTCCTATCTCAGCCTTTCTATTAGTAGTACTGTTTATTTCATGTTATTACACTATACTATGGTTTTCAGAACAGCTTATATAGTTCAAAAGTATTTATATACCCAAAGGAGACATAGACAATTAACTTGGGAGGTGGCATGTAGGAAAGAGAACAACAAAGAGGGAGACTGAATGCTTTGCTTGACATTTGTAGCTCTTGTATCAAGTTTGAAGAAGAGGACTTTATAAGTTACTCTTTCTTTAAGATGAATGCTTTTCCAAATTATCATAGCTAATGAACCAGATTCTTACCCACACCTAATATCTGTTCCATCCTCCAAGCAGAACCATTCTTCATTGAAACAGTTGGTGAATGACTTTATGGATAGACCATCTTAATACCTACACCATTTCTTAAATGACTATAACCTGTTCTCGGTGGGCTGAGAATAAAGTTACTCACTCAAGTCAAATAGCTTTGACTACAGCAGGAAGTCTGTATCCACAAATCGTGCCTACAATTCATTCCTTGGCGCAGCAGAACTGTCAACTCTCAGCTTAGCTACGATGGAGGTAAAATCCTTCAGTGATGTGAAGGTCATTGAAGTACAGCCTTATTACAATGAAATCCAATGTCTAAAAATTGTTCTTATTTTGGGTTTGTACCACAGAAAGAGCCAAGATTTTAAACTCTACTAAATACAAAACAAACAAACAAAAAAAAGACTTTATATATTTATGTTCATTTAAGGAAATACTAGTAGTGATATATTATTTTGAAATATACAGTTAATATGTTTGTAGTTATTTAAAACTTATATGGAGAAAAACATATGTATTTTCAATATAGCTGTAGACAACCCTCTATATAACACTTAAATTCATTGTTGTTTTATATCAAACAACTTTTATAATACTCATTTTTATTATTATAATATTTTATAAATTTTAAGGAATATAACAAAAAAAAGATATTGTAGGTATTGAAGGGGGGTCTCTGGGAGAAGTTGGGGTATAAAAGGAAAACAAGTAAATTTAATTCTATTTACTTAAAATATGTTTTTAAATGTTAACAAATTCAGATAAATTGAAATCATGTAACTTTTCCCATCATAATGCAATAAAAGTTAAAAAAAAAATCTTTAAAAAAATGGTTTCTAGGAAAGTGAGAAATTTGGGAGGAAGAAATCTTTCTGAGGAAACTAATTCAGTAATTGATTCCAGATAGTGACTTTATATAATTGATAAGCATTCTATATCTTCTTGTACAGTAGAATAGATCACTGGGAGTAAGGGCAGATGAACTCATTTCAGCTTCTTACATTAATTCTATTGCATTGCACAAATCCAACCTCTCTAGGTTGCAGCTTTATTTTTGTTTTTAAAGAGAATTTTTAAAAATTGTATCTCAAAGAGTTTTAACAAAAATCAACTGTTTTTGAAAGCATGATAAATACTAAAAGCTTTGTAAGTATTTTTAATTTCTAAGAACCACATTAAGTTTGTATTAAAGTGAAACGTGTATGTCTTCTGGAAAAAAAGAAATTGCACTTGTACAGAATCATTAGCCATAAATACAGTAGCAACAAAATTCTGTGTATAAGGACACTTTATGAGAAATACTTCCACCAGTGTTTGTTGAACACTGGCTTTTTATATAACTACAATTAAATTAATTTTATGACAATTTTTTGACTTCTCTTTCTATTCTATCATTTCCATTTATTTTTATGACATGGCACCCATCTATTTATCAAAAACAAATGTCCATGCCAGGTGTGGTAGTACTATAAGGGCCCATGATTCACCAAAGAATGATACCCCGGACTCAAATAGTATGTAAAAGGAAAGAGCTTTATTCCGCAGAAGTCGAGCATGCTGGCGTCTCCCATTACCAAGATAGACAACCAAGTGAGCTCAAAGGCCTGATTTAAAGCACATTAGTGGATTCCAGTGTAGGTGGGCTTTGTCTTGCTCCATCTCTAGGGACATTCCATTACCAGGGTATGGGGGCTGGAAACTGTTGCTGAGGAAGTCTGGAAACTGCTGCTGACCCATTGTCCTTGCCTCAGGCCAGGTTGCAGGGCAGCTTCTGAGGCCTGGACTTGCCTAGACTTGCCCAATCCTTGGAAACCGAGATTTAGGCCTCATCTCCTGAACTGCCTATTTAAAGGCTGTCATTAAATCAGCCTAGCTTCCTCATTACACACCTTTGATGTATAACTCAGGAGGCAAAGGAAGGCAGATCTCTGTGAGTTTGAGACCAGCAGGTTTATATGACAAGTTCTAAGCCAGCTAGAGTTACATGGTGAGATCCTGCCTCAAAAAACAAACAACAACAATTTTATCCAGCTCAGTGGATTATTTCTGTAATGGTAATAATCATTGAGCCTCATTACTCAAAGCCCACACTCCTAGCATTATTAAACTTTATCAGATAACTTAATGATTTCTACTCTAATTATATCAGGAACCATGAATTCATTTGTTTTTATTTTCATTGAATATCATATCTGTTAGAAACACAGCTTTTGAAACTGTGCAAGTAATATATTAAAACTTCCTAATGTTTTTTTAAACCGTTTTTAAAGGTTTAATTATTAACCTCAAATACCTTCTTTATACAGCTTTTTGTTGAGAATCAGCATGCTTCTCAGATTTAAAAAAAAAAAAGATTTCTGTGCTTTGTGTTAAAAATAATTGTTGATTCTAGCATCCAAATATTTGCCCAGCTTAATATGTTTACATTCTGAATTCCTATGGCAACAAGATATAGCTGTCTCCTGAGAGGCCCTGCCAGAGCCTTATAAATATAGAGGCAGATGCTTGCAGTCAACCATTGGACTGAGCGCAGGGTACCCAATGGAGGAGTTAGAGAAAGGACTGAAGGAGCTGGAGGGGTTTGCAATCCCATAGGAAGAACAACAATATCAATCAACCAGACCCCCCCTCCCCCCAGAGCTCCCAGGGACTAAGCCACCAACCAAGAAGTATACATGGTTTCAACTGCATATGTAGGATGTAATAGGAGGAGAGGTCTTTGGTCCTATGAAGGCTCTATAGATGACCCAGTGTAGGGTAATTGAGGGCGGGGAGGGGGGTCTCACAGAAGCAGGGGGAGGGGAGATGGGATAGGGAGTTTCTGGGAGGGGAAAACCAGGAAAGGAGAATTTGAAATGTAAATAAAAAAATATCCAATAAAAGAAAAAGAAAAAAGAATTTTCCTGTGAATTTCATCACTTTACAACACATCAGATATCACTGCAAGTTATTACAGAGAAGGTAACTGAGCTGTAGTACATAGTTAACTCAGTCAATTTTTATAAGTCTGCCCAAGTAGGCCATTTTGTAATAAAATCTCCCATTTATACTTTGTCTCTGGTGTGAATTTGTTTTTCTGATTTTGAATAGTGTAAAACAAAGGTAGGACTTGACTGATAGGTGATGTTGTTACAACCAGTATGTTTTTGAAAAGTACCTTTCAAGAGCCATTTGCTGTATGTAATGGTTTGAATGTGAATGGCCTAAATAGGCTCATATGTTCCAATACTTGGTCCCCAGTTGGTAGAACTGTTTAGGAAGGATTAGGAGTTGTGGCCTTATCAAAAGAAGTGTGTCACTTGTATCTGGCTTTGATGTTTTATGAGCCCATGCCATTTTCATTTACCTCTCTTTGCCTCATGCTTATGGTTTAGTGAAATGTGAATTCTCAGCTACTGTTCCAGTGCCATGCCTGTCTGCCTTCTGCCATGCTCCCTGCCATGATGGTCATGGACTCTAGCTCTCTGGAACTGTGAACCCCAAGTTGAACCTTTTCTTTTATAAGTTGCTTTTGTTATGGTGTTTTGTCACAGCTACAGAAAAATAACCAAGGGATCTCTTGTATTTTAAGATTTTACAAATGGGAAGTTATACAAAACAGAATATTGGGTTTGAATCCCAAATCTCTCCAAATTTAGCCTTGATATTGAATGCTCTAGACTATAATGTGAGTTATATGCCTGCCTCGTTAACTTCTAAGAATGAAATGAGGTACTTTTGTTACTAATGTGTTCCTCTGTTCTGACAGTCCCAGACTTTGTTGGTCCAAACGATCACACCCACCCTTCTGACATGCACAGTACACGGGGGTCCTCAGGGTGTGTGAAGAGTCCTTTGTGGCTGGTGTCACACAGAGCTCAGACTTGTTTTCAGGTTCACTTTTTACCAGATATGAATGAGGCACCTAATTTGTTCCTCTACACTGTAAAAATGAAGAAAAAAAAAAAAAGTTAACTTTCCTCAGTGAATTGGGTAAAGTACAGTGGAAGAGTGCAGGAGTCCAGGCTCCCCACTGGGCAACACAAGAGGAGCAACAGGTTCCCTGGGCAGAAAAGCTCTCTTGGCACAGATGCTAAGGTATCATTTGGAGACTTCAGTTTCCTTTGTTGTCCACATTAGGGCATATATAAATTTACATACCCTTCCTTTTGGAGACACCTTTTAATCCCCAGTAAAATTGCAGTGCAAATCAACAAATTCATGGCAGAGTCTCCTCTGATTGCAAGAGTTGGTCCCACAAAAGAGTTACTAGGACCATGCTAAAGTCTCAGCCTCTTTTAATTGCATGTGAAGGTTTTCTAAGAACTTAAAATTGTTTGTTAAAACAATAAATAGAGCGGGGGCCGCGGCGAGGCGGGCGGGAGGCAGCGCGGGCCTAGCGGTCGGCCGCCACCGAGCATCGTCTGGGCACTGCTCGTCGCCGAGCCACAGGCCGTGCCGGCTCCGGCCGGCGCGCCGGTCCCGGAGGCGCAGGCCACCTTCTTGAAATCATGAATCCTGTTTATAGCCCTGGGTCTTCTGGGGTTCCCTATGCAAATGCCAAAGGAATTGGATATCCAGCTGGTTTTCCTGTGGGCTATGCAGCAGCACCTGCCTATTCTCCTAACATGTACCCTGGAGCAAATCCTACCTTCCAAACAGGCTACACTCCTGGCACACCTTACAAAGTGTCCTGTTCTCCAACCAGCGGAGCTGTGCCACCATACTCCTCTTCCCCCAATCCTTACCAGATGGCCGTGTACCCAGTGAGAAGTGCCTACCCTCAGCAGAGCCCCTACGCCCAGCAAGGCACGTACTATACACAACCTCTGTATGCAGCACCTCCTCATGCCATTCACCACACCACGGTGATGCAGCCCAATGGCATGCCAGCAACGGTCTACCCTGCTCCCATCCCTTCTCCTAGAGGCAGCGGGGTCACCATGGGAATGGTCGCTGGGACCACGATGGCCATGTCAGCAGGTATCCTGCTGACTGCTCATTCTCCAACTCCTGTAGCCCCTCACCCGGTCACTGTCCCCACATACCGAGCCCCAGGAACACCCACCTACAGCTATGTCCCCCCCGCAGTGGTGATTGCCCTGCAAATGAATATTTGAGGATGGAGCTGTGCAGTCACTTCATTGAGTTCCACAGCTGATGCTGCAGGCCTTGTGCCTCCAACCAGGACTTTCTTCTTACTGCTCTGACATTTAGCTAAACATGACTGCGCCCCAGCCCAGCAGGTCCCAGCTCGCTAGTCTCCAACTAACTCTGGGTTGGTTTTAAAGCAAATCCTGTTTTGTGGACTGCCTGGCAAATTTTTTAGCTAACTGTAATGATAAAAAAGGGAGTATTACTCTATTCTGAATCATATCTAGTTGAATGCATGTTTATAAAAACAAACAAAAACAAAGCTTGCTCAATCTACCTGCAGTGACTGGTACAAAACCATCATATGCAAAACCCAAAGGACTGGACTGTGTTCACAGCCTGTCACTCGCATCTATGATGTATGCTGAGTCTCAGTTACACTTGTGCAAGGGATCTCCTCTCTGAAGTGTGGGGAGTACTGGAGAGGACTCTTAGGATGCTGGGGTTGCCAGTTATGGACACAGTCTTGTAGCTTTCAGCAGCCTGGGTTTTTTGGCACTGACTGACTGCTCCTGGAGGGAGCTGCAGGGACTGGGAGAGAGAAAGAGGGTGCCTGCAACAGCTCCAGACAGCAGCAGCAGGGATAGTGGGGTCTCTGTCCTTCATTTCAGCCGGAGTATGCTCTGGAGAGCAGGGATCTACCTGAAGCTTATCAGGAAATATAGGAGCTTGGTGACCAATCCAGCTGGGGTGAAGAATGGTCTGTGTCAGAGCAGGATCTGCCACCTGAGTTCCACTGTATGTCTTACAGGATAATGTTCTGTGTGTCTGTTGGGACTGTTGGAAAAGTCCATTGTAGAAGTAAACTGTCTTCCTAGGAGAGAAGCTGTCAAAGAGAAGCAGCTAAAAAAAAAAAAAAAAAAAAACAAAAAATAAATAAGTCTTGGGGCCCTAGAGAGATGGCTCAGCACTTAAGAGTACTTGTTGCTCGGGAGAGGAATGTGAATTCAGTTCCCAGCATGTATATGGTGGATCACAGCAGTCTATAACTTCAGTTCCAGGAGATCCAACACTCTCTTCCAATTTGCAAGGGTACTGCATGCACATGGTGCACATACATACATGCACCTACACATAAAATAAATGTAAATAAACCTTTTGGTTTTTAAGTGAACGGAATGGGGTGAGGTTCTGTGATTCAGTATATGTAGCATGCCTGAGGCCCAAGGTTTGATTCCCCGGTGCCATGAAAAAAAAGTAAATGAGCAAACATGAATAAAGAGAAACAAAAACCTGATTTTCACACCAGCTCACTTAGAAGTTCTGCACTGTTGTTTTTTACACCAGCTGCCCCGAAGGGAAAAACACTTTCCATCCCTTTCCAGGGTCACCCAGTGTGGAGGAAATCGCTAGCACATTCTTATTTGTTTTGCCTCTATCGCAAGCATCAGTCTTTCTTGATTCTGCTTTTAGATCTTCTTCTTGTTTTTAGAGTACAAGAAACAGCCTCTGGGGCCTGTTAGATCCTGGCTGTTACATATGTGGTGTGTAAACTCAGATTGATGTATGCAACCTTTTATGTTAGTGACTCTCATCTGGCCTCAGCTCCCTGCCCTTGTCCTTCCTTTCCTGGGGTTCCACTGGAGCCTTAGCTCAGTCCCACAGCTTCACACGTTCCCCTCTACTCCAGTCCTCCTATACACTGCCTGGTCCTCTGTTGCTGTCATGCAGGTGTCTGTGATTCAGTGTGTAAAGCTTACATTCTACATGCCTGCAAAACTGACATTGTATTGATAGTGCCAAAGTCCTGCCAACATTTACTGTACCCCCAGGATTCCCTCTAACTTCAGCTGCTCTAGCCTTTGTGTACCTAGAAAGCTGAACACAGGAGAACAATCCCAGGGAAATCATTCCTACATGTTCCTGGGCAAGAAGGATCCCCTAGAGCTGTCTTTACCCCAAAAAAGTCTTGGAACTAGATTTACACTCTTCTACTCTTATGGGCTGTAATGGAGGGGACGTGCTGATTCATAAGATGTCCTTAAGGCATTTT
Source organism: Montemys delectorum (assembly GCA_019843815.1). Classification (NCBI taxonomy): domain Eukaryota; kingdom Metazoa; phylum Chordata; class Mammalia; order Rodentia; family Muridae; genus Montemys; species Montemys delectorum. The sequence goes on along the minus strand of JADRCD010192989.1, from coordinate 11,344 downwards.
TCCATTGGTCTTGCTACAAATAACTTGTCTCTGATAGCATAATATCTTTAAAAACCACCCTTACTTGACTTTAAGCATGCTTCTTCCTTGGCCAAGGTGCAGCTTTCAGACCTTTCCACTATATCTTTTCATGGAACTCTTGCAAAAATCAAGCAGTACTCATTCTGCCATGACCAGAACACTGCAACATTTTTAAATGGTCTGCACCAGATGAATTAGTCAGCTGCCTTGACACTCTCAGCCTTGCACGGACACAGCACATGTAGTTAACACAGAAATGCATGGACTCTGGTCCACTCCCTAAGAGAGTATCCATACCAACCTCTGAGACCTTATCAGTATGGTCTGCCTTAATTCCTTTCACTTCTGGCCGTACACGTCCTTATCAGCAATGTCCACTAAGAAATTATTCATCCTCTCAAATAGTCAGTATCTTGAATGCTCATCCCCAGAGAAAATGCCAAAAGCTTCTGAACTATATCATTGATTGGTACAGCGACAACAATAATCTACTCTCTGTATAAGTTCTCTGTGTTAGCTTAACTTTCCAAGGCCATGAAAAAACACCTGAGGTAAGATACTAAGTAAGATACTAAGTAAGAGAGACTCCTCTTGGTTCAAAGTTTTCAGGGTTAGGAGTTTACAGTTGTCAAAGTTACCATGGAGAGCATGGTGAGCACTGATCATCAGCCACCACAAGAGGCCCTGGACTGCTTTTGCTGCTGTGGCTAGGACACTGAGGCACCTCATTTAAAGCACCCATGGGGGAATAAAGCAGTCAAGGAAGCCTCTGCTGTGCTCTAGTGTGTTGTTTGAATATGAATGGCCCTCACAGGCTCATAGGTATGACTGCTTAGTAACTAGTACTATATAAGAAGGATTAGAAAGTGTGGCCTTGTTGGAGAAAGTGTGCCACTAGGGGTGTGCTTTGATATTTTAAAAGCCCATGTCAAGCCCAGTGTCACTTCTCCCTCCTGTCTGTGGATCTGGATGTAGAACTTACAGATACTTCTCTACAGATACGTCTGCCTGTATGCTGTCATACGTCCTACCATGATAGCAATAGACTAAACCTCTGAACCTATAAGCCTGTCCCAATTAAATGGATTTTTTTTTTTAAGAATTGCCTTGGTCATGATGTCTCTTAACAGCAATAGAAAACTATCAAAGACAGAAAGAAGTTGATACCAGGAGTAGGCTATTGCTGTGACAGGTCTTACTATGCAGCTAGTCAGTGAAATATGACTTTAGATTAGGAAAGAATTGGAACATTTTAAACAGAGCTTACTAGGCCATACTAGTAGGAGTGTAGAATATAGTGGTGCTGAGGCCAATATAGATAATAGTGGAGTAGCTCAAGAGGTTTCAGTGGGGAAGAATATGAGTAAGTATGTGGCCTTGAGACCATTCTTGCGATGTCTTGGCAAAGAATGTGGCTGCTTTTTGTCTTTTTATGAAAAAAAAATCTACCTGAGGCTAAATTGAAGAATTTTTGGAATAATGGCCATGGCAGAGGAGATTTCAAGACAGCCTAGTAGTCACTCTGTTATGTGGTTATTGATAGTCACACTTAGGCAGATCTACAATGAAAAGGAAGAAGCTGAGCAAGAAAAAATACAAAATGTACAGTTTGAGGAGAGATGGAGCACCAAGGAATGTCATTGAGCTAAGTCCAGTGCTCAAAGAGATAAAAAGTTTCAAGAAAATGTGATGACAAATGAAATAAAAAGAGTGGTAACCTCAGGGCCAGACCCCACCCAGCTGAGCTTCCAGCTTCTGAAAAGGTAAAGAAAAGCTTAAAAAGTAAAAGAAACCATCAAAACCAGAAAGCTGCTGCAAATGTACTTGCATGAAGAAGGTAACTTCCCACCTAGCCATCAGCAAAACTTGGCAGCTTTGGCCACATTGTTCTGGATGTAGAGTCAGAAATATGGGAAAGAGGATGTGGAATCTCCTTTCTCTGCTAAGGTAAATGGCTGAGGCCATGTGTGTATGTGAGGTGTCCTGGCATGGAGGCCCAGAGAGACTATTGAATAAAGCTGTGAAGGTGAAGCCTGGATTGTATTGGAGACCCCAAGATGTTTGAGATGACAGTTATGGGATATCTGCCCAGGAGAGCTGCTAACAGAGTATAGCACCAGCCCAAGAGAGAAGTGTGTTGCAGTCAACAAAGGTGAGAGGAATTAAAGGTCTGAAGAGAATTGTGACATCATATATAGAAATGTAGAATTTGGAGTTTGCCGAGCTGGTTCAGTCCTGCTTTGGTCCAGTCTCTCCTCACTCTGCTCCCTTTCCTCCCTTTTGGAATGTCATTGTATATTCTGTGTCACTGTTTATGGGAAATCTGCTTTTTCATTTTTATTTTTCTTGGGGTTACAGTTAAAAGATTGCCTTAAGTCTCAGAAGAGACATTGCAGTTTGTCCTGTTAAGCAGTGTTAAGACTGTCACAGGCTATGGGAGCTTCTCAAGTTGGACTGATGCATTTTTGCATCATGACATGGTCTGACATGGTGTGATAAGACATCATGGTGCTCTATAGAGTGCCTCAGTATGACGGGGTGTCAAGGTGCTCTGTGAAGTGACCCAGAACAACACAACATCATAGTGCTGGATGGAGTGACCCAGTATGACAGTGTGACAGGGTGTCATGGTACTCTATGCAGTGACCTAGATGATAGGATGTCATGATACTCTATGAAGTGACCCAGTATGATAGGGTGTCATTGTACTCTATGGAGTGATAAGTATGATAGAGTGTCATGGTGTGATGATATAGATGGCAACCTGGCAGTGCTTGGGATGGCTGCTTACCTTGCTCACTATCTGCCCTTGCTCTCAGTAATCAAGATGCAGGGAGCACAAGCCAGCAGTGTCAGATCAGGGACTGAGGTCCATCAATTGGGGTCCACAGCAGTGCCACTGCTAAACTTTGTAAGTTGAACAAACTATAAAATGTAATGAAAAGTAGAAAGTAGTCACTGCAGAGTACTGTGCAAAGTAGGGTTTCACTCCACCAACCACAAGATACACACACACATGTATATATATACACACACATGTATATATGTATGTAATGTTTTTGTCAGTTTATGAAAATTATTAACACATCTTTGTTAACCATTATTAAAATGAATTGTTCTAACTGGAACAAAAGTAAAATCACAGCTGTTTGTCTTTGATATATGTAAGGATTTTGATGTGTGTGTGTGTGTGTGTGTGTGTGTGTGTGTGTGTGTGTATGTGTGTGGAGAGAGAGAGAGAGAGAGAGAGTTAAATAGTATGTTTAAATATACTGAGTGACTGTAAAATGAGTTGGTGTAACAAGATCACCATGTAATGCTGGTATAGAGCCCAAGTGTAACCAAAGAAGTGGTAAGCTTCCTGGAGATGGTTCAGAATTCGTCATGATTATTATAATTACACTGATTTAAAGAAGATGCAGCCTATGTAATGCCGGCCTTTATTGATGAAGTGCATTGTAATTGCCTATTCTTCCCACTCTCATTACTTTGAAACCTAGCTGGTGTTTTCTAAAACAAAACATCATTGCTTGTGTTAGAAATTCTTTCACCTCATGGAGGAGTTTATTGGTTCCCAAATCATTGGGAAGACAAGATTCCATTTGACAGTAGTGATGGCAGCAGGCTTAAGTGGGTTTTAGAAATCTCTCAAAGGCTCCATGCTCCATCCAGATGATGAAGTTAGCTATAGAGTGCTAGCAGAATTCCTATTAGTTCATAGTAAATTCAGACAGCAAGATTGAAATGTCACTTTTTCAAAACTGTTTGAAAATACAATTCAGCTCCAGCTCTGGACTTGAATTATATTTGTACGTATGGCTGTTACTGTCTTGGCTAAGAGTTGAGGACAACTGCTCCTTCCTGGCCCCTGTACTTGGGTTCATTGGCTACTAGGGATATGGTCTCAGGACTAACATTTAGACCACCTGAGCGAATGAAAGACATGAATCTTCGGGCCCCACTCCCGACTAGAGTCAGACACTGAGCAGAAAGCCAAGAACCTCCTGTGTCCGCAGCCTTTCAGGTAGATCTTCAGTGGCTACCGTTTGAATAGTGTTACTTTTTTACAGTGATGACCCTTGGACAACTGTAAAGAACATTTGACAAATTTGAAGATGTGTTGCATTATAAATAGAGAACCAAAGTGTAGATACTCACTGAAAAGTTAATCTAATGGAGACAGGATAGGAAAAATTTAAAAACAAGTGAATCTAAGCTTTTTAGTTTAGTAATCATGTGGTCAGTACTACCTACATACAAAATTAAAATTCCCTTTAGCTTTATAACAGAAAACAGTGGTTCATACCACTAATATAAAAATACAGATTATTCTTCATTTCTGGAATAGCATAGCATAACAGTGTCATAAACTTTAAACCTTATTAAGGGAGAGACTAGAAATGTTAGATTTTACTTCAACCAATAATTAAGACAGTTTAGCCTTTGTGTTTTGGCGTCTTTCTGCCTTGTCCTTAGGCTACCACCATTCTAGTTTCCTTTTCTCCTCAGTTATTGGCGAGTCAGGGGACATTGAGGTAGTGCCTTGTTATACAGCCTGGGCTCACTATCTGACCCAGGATGACCTGAAGCTTGAAGTCTACCATAACATCCCAAGTGCTAAAATTACCAGTGTACACCACATCTGCCTCCTTCACTTTTTAGTTGTCTTCCTTACCTCTTAAAAGGATTTTCTTCCTTGGGAACACCTCCTTGACTCATTCTTCCCCTCAGCCAGCTAATTCTGTAGGCTATGGTTTAAACATCACTTTATCAAAAGTAAATGTCCCTTACCTTCTGTCTGTGAACCTGTGTGCTTCCCCTTCTCACTCCATACATTATAGAGGAATTGCTTGTGCTTGCCTCTTAAATATATAGTAAGCCTGATAAAGTCAGAGATTATCATTGGCTGCTCAGGACTTATCATGTGCACTAAAAGAACTGAGCATGTATCAGCACCACCCAGATAGTCAGCAAGTAACATTTAGCAAAGCAGAGTGCTCACATATGTTTGTTCCTATGTATGCAAAGCAGAGTGGGCACATATGTGTATCCTATGTATTCTGTGTACCTTGTTGTTTTTACATTTCCCCCATCTTTTGTGTTTGGAATGGAGAACTCATAATGGCTCACTGGAACCCTTCTGGAGGACTTCTTGCTGTGTCTCATCCCACGTGTTTGTGTAGGGCCCAGGCAATGGTTAACCCAATGTGCAACAGCTTGGCATGAGGATGTCCACCTTAGTGTGAAGGAGTGTGCTGTGTAGCTCTTTCCTCCATGCTGAACAATGCCAGTGCATTCTAAATTCAGAGCATCCATGGCCACCCACAAGACACACTCACAAGATCAAATTTAAAATTATGATGGCTACTCTAGGTTCCCTCCTGGAGAAAATGGAGCAGGTCAGGAATTAGATGACCTTCATTAGATCCTTAGGAGGTCACTTACCTTCCCAAGAGTTTATAAGACAAACAGTTGCCTGGAGTGTAGCTCAGTAGTACACTTGCCCCAAAATTGCCCAAGAGATTTGCTGATGATATTTGAATTACTTATGCTCCAATATGTAGCCCCATTAAGATAATTACTTTACCATCGGAACTTGCAGGGAATTCCTTCTTTGAGCAGTTGGTATTCTCTACACTAAAGGCTTCCAAAGTCTTAGATTTAATTCGAAGGATGTATTACCGTGATGTAATTTCACTTCTGTCCCGCTGAGTGGAGGGGCTTTTCTGTTTCTGGAATTTATGACTTCCTGGGAGTCATTTCAGTAAATAAATATAGCCTTTTCTGATTTCCGAAATTACATTATTCTTCCAGCAGAGTTGTCAGGCAAGATCATCACTGGAAACATTTTGTTAAAAACCAGGTCATTAGGCATTTGGTTCACAAGAGACTGTTGTGGAGGTAAGAGAGCTTTCTTCTTTCTGCGTATGCAGACACCCTGGTCTTGAGAGCATCAGAGGGAGATGTGGTTTCTGAGATTCCCAGAGTGCAGGCTGTAGGTGCTGGCATTGAAGGATTCAGGTGCTGCTGTTTGTATGCTGATGAATGATGCTTAAATGTGGCTAAGATACCTCTGACAGTAAGGCCATCCAGGAAGAGTGTAGCACTTTCCCAGGCTTTCTGCTTCTTTGTTTCCCAAATGGTACTTTCTGAACTAACTTGTGGTGATTCCTAAGCTTTGCCCTCTCTGGCTATGCAGAGGTTTTCTGCATGCCTTCACCTTCAGTTCTGTGTAGACTGGGATGGCTGTCAGCACCTAACACTTTCTCTTAAGAAAGAGCTCCTTTAGGTTCACCACCGCACTGCAAGCTGCAAAAGCTACCGTAGGTTCAGTTGCACAGGGGATGCCCCATCAAAATCACTCTGGAAGGTTCTAAGAAGTCATGGGTGTTGCATGAGAACTTGCTTGGTTAGGCAGTAGCCTCCTTGAGATTCTTTTCACTTTGCTTGCTGCTCATAGTCTTGAAACCACCGAGGCCTGTCCGTGAGCTCTGAGAGCAGGAATATCCCAGTTCTCCTCAGCTGTGGCTTCAGCTGGGTGTGCTTCTGACAGTACAAGAAAACTTCTCTCAGGGCACTTGCTTAGCAGATCTGAGTTGCCTGCCTCTATGTGCAGTGATGAAACTTGTTTGCCCAGTCTCTTATTCAAATCTGCAGAAGTTGAACAGTTCTCTAATATGATTTTAAAACCAGGGGTCAGACAGACAGCTATTGCTGCTGGGCACACTGGGCTGCATTCTCAAGAGCTCACTCTCTACCTTGGGCAATTTGATGGAGGGAGATAATAAAAGGCCAAGTCCTTAATAAACAATAGAGATGAGTAGCCATCATTGATTTTAGAACTTGTCATTTTATAACCATAGTTATGCTTTTTGGACCTTTGAAGGCAGTGTCTATGTCTGTCTCTAAATGTAACCTCCACAGAGTTTCCTGTGTGACATGGGAGTTGGTGTGGGCTCATAGAATGCTCATTGCAGGCACCCTTGGTCAGATTGCCCAGAAGAAATACTGTTCAGGAAAGAATGATACTCACAAACTTCTATTAGAAGTCCCATCTTTCTCTCATCAAAATGCTGTTACTTGGAAAATTAATCTTAATGGATAATAGATCAAATTTAAAATTTGTATTAACCTATTTAATAATAGGGAAGTGGAGGGTTTATTTTTTTTTCTTGCTTTGTTGCTATTTTTCGTGGTGGTGGTGATGGTGGTGGTGGTGGTGGTGGTGGTGGTGGTGGTGGTGGTGGTGGTGATGTATGTTTGTGTGTGTGTATGTGTATTCACAAGCACACACATGTGTACATACCTACCACAGCACATATGTGGACATCAGAGAACAAGTTGTGAGAGTCAGTTCTCTTCTTCTACCCTGTGTGTCCTGGGATCAAACTCAGGTTGTCAGTCCTAGCAAATATTGTCACACACTGAGACATCTAACTTCCCCAGATAAACCTTTTCATGTAGGTTTTGGAAATGAAACCCAAAGTGGTTGGAAGCATGAGGGAAAACATCAGGAGATAATCCTTCTAGTTAAAGGTGCTGGCTAGTCGGCAAGTGCCTGCTTCTGGGGTCTGTGTTGTAAGGATAAAGGATATTCAGAGATGTGACTTCCAAGATCCTAACTCTGGTTCTTACAGTGTTCCTTGCAGTCTATACCAGACCAAATTGTGAAGGGGCAAGGGTGCTCACTGCCATGAGTTGGAGCAGATCTGTTATTTCTGCTCAAAGGTAATGCTAAGTCCAGTTTCTTATAGGGCCCCTGATATTCCTCTCAGTAAAAGAGTAATCTTTCCATGTGACTCTTCTCTGTGTGGAACCTCAGAAATCCTATTTGGGTGTTATCTAGTCAGGAACTGTGAGCTGAAGGAAAATAAAAACTGTTTTCAGCCATGTAAAGAGAATCATAGGACCTGTAGAAGAGACAGCATTCTACATTCCTCTCACTTCCAAATGCTTAATGGCCAAATGCACAGCAAACAAGATATGGCTTCAGTCAAAAGGAAGGATTGTTTTGAAGGTGGGAGCTCCCTGAAAGGGGCCCTAGAGGCAGGGCTATGCTTCTATGAGAATTGTCCACTGTGTGGGGTGTTTGCTCTGGAGTAAACCAAGTGACCTGAGACCAATTCTTGAGTGCAATAGCAAGGATTTTAGTTTGTGTTCACAGCAAGCACAAACTCTTCAGTGAGTATTGGCTGGTATCTGTTTCTATCAACTATTAGCTTAGAGATGAGATACCAGAAATAAATGCTAGTCACCACGTTTGGTGCTCCCCAAAATGACATAGTTACTGAGAAGATGACTATAGAAGGCAGCAGTAAATTTACTGGTGAGAGAATCAAAATGTTCCAGGACTGCCAGTAAAAATAAATGGTCTCTGTGTACTCTCGGAGCAGTTTGCAGAACTGTGTCTGTGTACGTGTGTGAAGCCATGCAGTAAGTGAAAAGTGGGAGTTGTGTTGATCACATCATGCCAGAGAGATAAGTCCTGTAAGTGATGCCTTTGAAGAGCTCATTTTTCTAAATACTGTGGAGAAGAGGTGACAGGAAATACAGAAGAAAAGGTGAAATCCTAGGCAGAATGCCCCGTATCCCAGCAGAGTCCATCCTGCATGCTGCCAGTAGCTGAATAGCCAGAGCTGCTTTTCACAAGACAAGAAGCCATGATTCTTGATGAGTCTTTGAAATCCTGATCAGGTATGCAAGCATTCCTGAGAACTAGTGTTCTTTCCCATCAGCCTGTGACCTCTATGCACTTGAGCTGTTCCAAGTCCTCGGTTGGTACTACGTAGGGAGAGTGAGAAGGATCCTGAAGCTTTGTACTGTGGCTTCTGGGAAGTGGGATATGATTTGCAGCCGATGGAGCAGGAGCTAACATGGAAACTGGCAAAGGGAGGCTTTGATCCTGAGGGACCCAGCACAGCAGACTAGTATATGGCAGGTGAAGTGTAGCCTGGACTGTCAAGCAAAGAGCTTAGACAGGAGAGACCCCAGTTTCTAGGACCCTATCAAGCTTGTTTTATGTTTTTATGTTAAGTCTGTAAGGTAGCATCCTCCATGGGACAAAATGGTTCCTAATTCTTAAAGGCACAATTTTTTTTTCTGTGTCTACTTTATATATGACAAAGGGTCATTGGTCTGTGATTCCTGTGACAAATGTCCCTTTCATGGTAAGGAGTAACAACATTCATGATCAAAGCTACAAAATCACTGACACTGTCCCTAAGTTCTCATAGAGGAAGTTGGTAGCTCGTAGTGCAGTGGGGGCCACTTCTAATCCTGCAGCCCCTTTCCTTAGACATATATATATATATATATATATATATATATATATATATATATATATATAAAAGCTCCTTTTCTAACACACACACACACAAAAAAAAACGTTTGGACAAAAATAATATATAAAAAGAAAAAATGTTAATGTAGGAATATGTCTGCTTTTATGGTTCAGTTGGCATTGTGTAATGTTTTACCGGGATGGGAGTTCATGTGTTTCTCATGTGTTTGCCAGCCTGGATAAAAGACTTGCTCCCTCTTCATTAGAATAACATTTTGTTTATGGGGTAGTAGGTGGAGGTCAGAGGATGACTTGCAGTTCTCTCTTTCTACAATGTGGGTCCTAAGGATTGAACTCATACCCTCACACTTGCTGTCACCAATGCTGTAGTCTGCCTGAATGTACATGGCCAGTGAAGATGCTCACTCTAAATTAGCTGATGTACCAAGCACTAGGGGAGAGTGTCCTACTAAATCCCACATCCCCTGAGTGTCACCAGTTATACCAGGGCCTCAGGATGCCTGTCCTTATAACAGGAAGATCCAACCATAACCCTTGTCTGCTCTGATATTTGACCTCTTGGTTATTGGGAGGAAATGCGACAGACAATTCTGAGATCATTGAGGGTGAACATATGTACCTATTTCTACATTTCCACTGTTTCTGTTGATGACTGGTTTGGAACATAAAACAATGTCTGGTAACTTTATTGTAATTTGCAGTTATTTATTCTGCTAGATTGGAGAATACCAAATTGTATACAATATAAACCTATAGGGCTCCAGTTTTATATTCAGACAAGTAAGACAAAGAAATAAAAAGAAACTCCATGTAATCTGAAGAAGTTATGAAAAAAACAGCAGAGGCTTACAGTTATGCTGAGGAACAAACGATTTCCAAACTGAATTCATGTATCCACAACCAGCCATTAAAGAAGCAGTCCTCTGTGAGGCAAGGGTAGCCTTCCTGGGTGGAGAGAAAATATTAATAGGTATGAATACTCTTGATTTTCTTGCTGTCTTTGATGCTTTTTCTTTGGCTTTCTATCCTGCATTGAGAAAATTTTAATTCCGAGATTGAGATTAACAAGCATTCCTTTTAGACTCTTGGGCAAATTATACAATTAATGACATTTTCTCTGCTGCAGGCAAAATATTTCATTTAAGAATGAAAAAGCAAATTGAGTTAACATATTGTGTAAGAGATATGTAGTTATACAAAATGATGCTAGTTTCCTCTCACCTGGGGCCAAGGTATTTTGATAGCTATAAGCCTTTAAATAGAGTTCAGAGTACAGTGGCTTGAATGATATGTAAATAAGGCAGTTTCCTTTGTAATTGAGGACTTGACTTTACCTGTGATTTGCTACTTGCACTGGGCCAGAGATCATTTTTAATTCCGTATCAGATTCAGATGAATGTTTAGTTAACTAATCTTCTAATGATGGCATAGGTTCTTCCAGCAGTAATGAGGGGGAATTTAGAGCAAAATAAACAACTCATTCTCTTCTCCCTGACAGAGCTTGAGTCCTGTACAAAGGAGAGAGAGGGGGGAGGGGGAGGGAGAGAGAGAAAGAGAGAAAGAGAGAGAGAGAGAGAGAGAACACAAGCAAGGCGGGCCAGTTCCTCGTCATACTTACTAACCATTCCTTAAGAATCCCTGCTTTCAGGTTTAAGGCTTATAATTAGTTCCATATGGACCTTCTAAGGGACAGCACACTTCCATGTCCCTTCAGTGTAGTTCCATACTAGAGATCACTTTCAGTTGCTGAGAGGAAACAGGAATACTTTGGACCTATACAGGCTCTAGAATAGACCTAGATGCTCGGCCAAGACCTTTCACCTTCTTCCCTTCCCGCTTTGTTGTTTTTAAACAGAAGTGAATTGCCTCTAAAGGAGCTAGTGAGATGGCTCAGCAGATGAGCCACCAAAGAGTTCTGAGTTTGTTCCTTAGATTCATATGATGGAAGGAGAGAACTGACTCCTACATGTGTCCTCTGACTCACATGAGCTTCCCAGCCCCACCACTACTACACACACACAC
>JADRCD010192988.1:0-13346 GCA_019843815.1 Montemys delectorum | reverse complement strand
TTCTTTCTTTGCCCACCAGCTGCTCCTTCTGGAGTTCCATTTTTTTTGAATACACTCCATCTTTCTGGTTCTTCCCAAATGTATCTTACTTTGATGTGTCATAAATATATTGTTTTTTTCATCTAGTCATACCAACTTCTTATATTCTGCTCTTGCTACTCTTCTACTTTGGACTTAGACAAATCTTCCTATTTAGTTCCTAATTTATAGTATTGTTACCAATCAGACTTGTATATTACTATTAGAATGTTTTTTCCTAAATTGAAATCTGGATCATGATGGTATTTTCTTGTTAAATCACTCAAGTGGCTGACCAGCACCTCATATAGTGAGCAGGTGCCCCTTGATCTTACCCTTGCCTGTCTTACAACCTTACCTTCCTCTTTCCCAAATACATTTACTTGTGCTTTTCCTCTGTCTGTCTCTTGTGTTGTATGCTCTTTTTTCCATATCAGTATCGTGAATGAAGTCTTGCCTTTAGGTCAAAACCAACAGATTTTGACTTTAGTCCCATTGTCACTCTTGTATTTTACACGTGAACTACAAATGTTAGAATGATGCCTCATCTACTCAGAGTCGAGCAAGTTTTTCTCACTTAGAAGTCTACAATTCACCATACTAATTGGAAGAATTATCCCTTTTATTAATACATAGGCAGGTTGCTTGAGATATCCTAAAAGCTTTTCCTGCATTAGTATTTATTGAGGAAAAAGCTTTAGTTTGTTCAGAGCTTTATCTTGATTATTATTTAGTTTATTAATTCCTGGTGTTTAAAATTCTAAATCTTTTTAACAGTAGCTTTAGAAGATGAATCTCTGTTTTTGCCTCTGAAAAGTGAAGCACAAGATCATATAACATTAAAACTCTTTGCTGGGGGAGGGGGACTAAATGTGGCCTTTGATGGATTTGAAATCTATAGTGCTCATCCCATGAAGGAGATAAAAGGAAAAAAAAGAGATCACATATAACAACTGCAGAAAACAAAGGAGGGGAAGGGAATCATAAAAAGCGATGATGAAAGCCATGGCTGCCATTGCTCAGAGTCTCTTGTGATGGATGCTTAGAACAAGGCAAAGCCGTAAGATGGAATTTCCATATTGTGGTTTATGACCACGTCAAGATAGAGAGAGAGGAAATGAAGAGATGTGTGGAATAGAAAAGAGATGCGTCTCTTTTGGAAGAGAGACAAAACTCTCTTCCAAAAATGTTCTCTTACTAAATCTGAGGTGGGAAATGAAATAGACTTTTCCCAGGAAGTATAATTAATTAGTAAAAATACATTTTTTTTTAGTTACAAAAAGTTACCAAATGTTGAAAATATATTATTATTCTTTTTAATGTGTAAATTTTCATAAGATTATTTGTGGAGAGAAAATTTCAGTCTATGAAAAGTACCCTCAAACATGTTTTGGACCATTTCTTTTTTTTACTCTAGCAAGAAAAGTAGGTCACATTAGGAATCATGTAACTGCACTTTAAAAGAGACATCTGCATGCTTCACTTACAGAAGGCAAAGTTGGGTCAACCTTAAGAATGTAAATGGAACACGAGGAGGTGATCTTACATGCCTGTAATCCCAGCACTGGGGAGGCAGAAGCAGGCAGCCAGTTTGAGGACAGCCTGGTCTGTCAAGTGAGTTCCAAGATAGCCAAAGCTACACAGAGAAATCCTGTCTTGAAAGCAAAGCAAAGGGAGGGAGGGAGAAAGAGAGAGAGGGAAGAAGGGAGGGAGGGAGGGAGAGAGAGAGAGAGAGGAGAGAGAGAGAGAGAAAGATTTTCAGGTATCAAAGAAAGTTGATTTCAGTTGTATGGTCAAACCAGACTGGGTAAAATGTACCCTTAGTGACAGCACTCTGGAATGTGAGGCAGATGAATTGTGATGAGTTCAAGGCCATCTCAAAAGAAACAAAAAAATTGCTAGGCCGTAGTGGCGCATCCCAGCACTTGGGAGGCAGAGGCAGGTGGATTTCTGAGTTCAAGGCCAGCCTGGTCTACAGAGTGAGTTCCAGGACAGCCAGAGCTACACAGAGAAACCCTGTCTCGAAAAACCAAAGGGGGTGGGGGGGAGAGAATATTTTTGCCTACATTGAATTGATCAGAAATTTTGAAATCTCTATCTTTGGGTTAAAGTTATAGTGTTAGACAAGGACATTACTGTCTCCTGAGGCTCAGTAATTTATTAAAATAAACATGTACATTATATTCTAAAGGAGTTCATTGGAGCCTGTCATCAGTGTGAAAATCATTTAATATTAACGAATCTATTAATACTTCAGTGTCTCCAGTCAGAAAACATACTTGGCTACATTTTTCTTGGTACAGAAAAAGAAACAAACCTTAATATTCAGGATTATTGTCTTAGTCAGGGTTTTTATTCCTGTACAAACATCATGACCACGAAGCAAGTTGGGGAGGAAAGGGTTTATTGAGCTTATTTTTACATGGCTGTTGATCACCAGAGGAAGTCAGAACTGGAACTCAAGCAGGGCAGGAAGCAGGAGCTGATGCAGAGGCCATGGAGGGATGTTTCTTACTGGCTTGCTTCTCTTGGCTTGCTCAGCCTGCTCTCTTATAAACCCAAGACTTCCAGCCCAGAGATAGCACCACCCACAAGGGGCCCTACCCCCTTGATCACTAATTGAGAAAATGTCCCACAGCTGGATCTCATGGAGGCATTTTCCCAACTGAAGCTCCCTTCTCTGTGATAACTGCAGCCTGTGTCAAGTTGACACACAAAACTAGCCAGTACAGTTATTAATTTTAAAATTCATAGAGACTCACCATAAAATATTTTTTTTTGTTGTTTATGTTTGATTGATTTGGAAACATTATCTTACTTGTATCTTACCCAGACTGGCTTAAAACTCAGGATCCTCTTGCCTCAGTCTCCTGGGTGTTATGATTACAGGAATGCATCACAATTTCTTGTAAGTACTTTGTGGGTGTATTGTGAGATATGTGTGTTTGTACATGTGTACATGCAGATGTGGAGGCCAGAAATCAATCTTGTGTCTTATTTTCTCACTCCCCACCTATTTTGGGAGACAGTCTCTCACTGAATCCAGAACTTGGTATTTTGGGTAGACTGGCTGGCTACTACCACCCCCAGGACATGCATGTCTCTTGCTCCTTATACCGAGGTTACACATGCATGCCTCTATGCCCAGAATCTACACCCAGGTCATCATGCTTGTACAGTAAATACTTTATCCACTGAGTCATTTTTATACTCCCAAATACTTTTTGATAGGGGTGAAATAAAAGCTAAAATTTTAACATCATAACTATTTCTAATCCTAAAGTACAGTAGTGTTATCTATGCACACCATGTTTTCGGAATCTCTAAATATATAAATACACACAAACACATACACACACACACATATTACAGATTAAAAAACATTTTTTCTTTGGCTTATTTTATTTAGCGTATGCCTGCAAAGTTTATCCAGTTTTTAGTATTTGACAGAATTTATTTTGGTTTTAACTCTGAATAATATTTTATTGTATGCATATACCATGTTTTCTTTTTAATATGTTTTCATTGAAATAGAATGACCTCACTCTCCCCCTTTCTTTCCTCCAGCCCTTCCTCAAACCCCAGTTACACCCTCTATGCTAAAAAGTTAATGACCTCTTTTTCTTTGACTATTATCGTTACATACATATATGTTTGCATGAGTATCTATGCACAAATGTACATATATGATCTCTGAGTCTGTATTTTTTCTGTGTATGTAGGTATATGGTGTCAAAACTGACCATCTGCAGTGGACAACCAATATGGGGGATCATTCTTAGGAGAGAATAATTCTCCTTCCACCAATCCTTAGTCATCTGTAATTCCTAGTCTAGGGGTGGAGCAGCATGAAGTTTCTCTCTCCCGTGTTAGCATGTCCATTGACAACACTATCATCCCACCTTTGTTTATGTAGCCATTTCTAGAAGAGACTATCTCACAGCAGAATTCCTGGTTTTCTGATTCCTAAAGACTTTCTGTCCGCTCTTCCAGCAAGTTCACTGAGTCATAGATGCAGGAGCTATGAAATAGCTGCATCCATTGAGGCTTGGCTCCCCACGATCTGCTGAGCTCTGTATTGTTTAGTTGTCATTTTCAGTGATAGTGTCTATTTGCTGTCAAGAGAGGTTTTTCTATGGGGTGTGGTGCCACAGTTATTTGTGAGTATAAAAGTAAGATGTAGAACGTATTAAGGAATTATGCTGGTCTAGCAAATTGTTGGTAAGTAGATTCTCTTCTAAGGTCCATGATCTCATTAGTGCCAGGCAGCTGGCTGGGTTTCTAGTAGCAGGCAAATTTTCCTACTGTAGAATGGACTTCAGTCTAGTTAGCTCACTGTTGATTGGCCCTGACACAAGTGCCCATTGCTGGCCCTAATTAATATCTTACCATGCTGGTAATTGCTGTAGTTCCTAGCTGTTGCAGCTGTGTTGGTTGTTTCCCTCCACTGGCAGCTTGCACAGTATTTTCTGGTACCATGGCAAGTAGACCACAGGAAAGAGGCCTTCAGGTCGGATCCAACTTAAATCATTTGAGTCCTGTGTCCTAGGTGTGCAGTGACTTCAGTAATAGGGGCCATCCTCAACACCTGAGAGAGAACCAAGAAATATATTGATCATCTGTATTGTTTTGGGATTTAGTTGACGTACCATGGCCAACTATTCAAAAAGAAGTTTCTCATGCCTGGTACTAGGCATTTTGTCAGTCCGTGGTTCTTGTTGGGGAGGAAGCATTGTCAGGCCAAATGACTTAACTGTGTGTGCAGTGTACATACACTTATATGTCTTGTATATAATTTTAGGTAAACGTAAGATAGCTCCATAACACTTTAACAGATGCCTGGGTATGCTTTGCCCTCCATCCCTGCATTGCCTTCTGTGTTGACCACTTACCCACTAATACTTTGGGATTTTGGAGGTTGCTTTCACTTCTTTTCTTTTGTAAGTGATGGTGCAGTGAGTCCAATGCGTATATAAAATCTCTTTATCTGAGATAAATATTCAGAAGTAGGATTAGTAAGTCATGTGCCAATTCTATTTTAACATTTTTGTGTGTGCGGGCCAAGCGCATGCCACAGGTATCTGGGAATTCTACCCCCACTTGCCTAGTTTCTTGCCATAAGAAGCACTGGGTTTACCTATGCGCACTGCCACCAGCAGCTTTTTATATGGCTTTTGTAATGCAGTGGCAAGTCCTCGTGCTTATGTGCCCAGAACTTTTCCCACTGAGCCATCTCCACAGTCCTACTGTCCAGTGTAATGCCTACAGTATTTTACTTTCCCCTCAAAAGTGCACATGATCTCTGTTTTCAGAACATCCTTGCCAAAACTTATTATGTTTGGGTTTGTTGTTTTATTATTTTTTTTTTTCTGTTTATTGCCACATGTAGCCCAAGGAGTGTGACAGTGACTGAACCCCTGATGGGTCTGGCTCAAAGAAGGTGCCGAGATGACAGGCTTCTTCTCTCTTGCCTCCTTTGGATAGTGACCAATTTATTAATGGGTACAATGTGTTATTGTGACTCTGGTTTGCACTTCCCTGCTGGCTCATGATGTTGACCCTGCTGTTATTTTATTTGGAGAAATGTCTACTTAATTCCTTTCTCTCATTTTAATTAGCTCTTCTTTTGTTGTTATAGAGTAGTGTGTTCCAGGCATTAACCCCTCATTGTGTCTGTGATTGGCAAATGTTCTTCCTATCCAGTTGATTTCATTTACAGATTGTTTTTATTTGCACACAAACATTTTTCAATTTAATGCTAAAGTCGTGTCCAATAATTATTGTGGTATATGTTGTCTTGGAGCTACGTCATGTTTTCCTTTAGGAATTTGGCTGTTTTAAGTCTTGTTAAAGTCTTCATTTTGAGTTAATTTTCAGTATGGTATAAAGTACAGATTCTGTTTCATTTTTAATATGTGTTGAGCAGACTATAATTTCCTTGTATAGCCTTGGTACCTTGCTAGGGAATGGATGACCATATGAATGCAAAGCTTTGGATTTTTGCTATGTATTTTGTTCTGCTGGTCTTGTATCTGACTCTATAAAAGAGAGTTTTTGTTTTTTGTTTTTTGTTTTGTTTTTTTTGTTGTTTTTTGGTTTTTTTTGTTTTTTGTTTCTTTTTTGAGACAGGGTTTCTCTGTGTAGCCTTGGCTGTCCGGGAACTCACTCTGTAGACCAGGCTGGCCTCTAACTCAGAAATGTGCCTGCCTCTGCCTCCCAAGTGCCGGGATTAAAGGTGTGTGCCCGGCTATACAAGAGTTTTGATTTAATTTTTACCACACTATTTCATTATTAAAATATATATTATATAGTTATTTTGAAATTAGTATTTACATACCTAGAATTAAAATACATAGAAATTAACATATGAAGTTAATATTCTTGTGTTTCAAACCTAGTAGAATATCAGTGACAGACATACAAAAGTCGCTTAGTATAGTTGTTCAAATTTCTTAGAATGTAACTTTATTCTAAAATGAAATATTCTTTAATTAACTTTTTTTGAGATTTTCAAAAAAGTATGTGCGTGGATATTTTGTCAGCATATACAATGTGTACTGTGTGCATACAGTGTCTATTGAGTTTGAAGGGAAGAAAGCAGTGTTGAATCTCAGCCATGTGACTGCTGGGTCTTCTGGAAGAGGAGCCAGTGAGTGCTTTTAACTGCTGAGCCACCTCTCCAGCCCCTATGTTTTCTTTTTAAAAAATTCTGTGTGTTTCAATACTTGCCCTTCCATTTCATTATTTAATTATAAAACATGCTCAAATTTGAATACAAGTATCCTGATACTTTGAGTTAATGATAATTCTGTCATTTTTGTCTCTTTCTTAAAAATTTATGACAAGACTTTGAACATTCTCTTTTATAATGCTAGCCATCCTTGATCTGAATATGCTTTGTCACAGTTTCACAAATTGCTTGTGTATATCAAAGGATGAAGATGATAATAGTTCGTATTCATGGATTTTTTTTTTTTGTATGTTGTGTCCAAGCCCAAGGCTTTTATTAACCTCTGTAATCTTCATAAAGCACTGCAGTGATGGTTCTCCTGCCAGCTCATCTTGTAGATGAGGAGATGAGAGCTGAGTGTGTCTGCACTCCTCGCCCAAGGCCAGGGGGCTAACGAGTAGAAGGCTAGGATAGGCTAGCAAGTAATTGCTTGGATGTAAACAAAACTTGACTCTCTCTTCCTATTGGTGAATCTATTATGTGTCTATGACCAAATGTCTGAGAGTGAATGTCACATGTTTGAGGGCACTCTGGATTAGGAGTTACCAGTTGTTGTGAGCCACCTTATATGAGTGCTTGGAACCTCCTGGGTCCTTGAGAAGAGCAATTCTTGTTATTGCCTGCTGAGTATCTTCCAACCTTTGTTGTACATCTTGAAATAAACAAATGTTCTCCTGTTCTGCATCTTTGGCTTTCAGGACGGACAGCCTGAAATATTATACATGTTTTGGAATGCAGTCACTATGGCACTTTCTTCTCACTTTCATACAGCAACAAACTGTAAGTTACCATCCATTTGGAGTCATTTCAGATATTTAATTGCTTTAAAATTTGAATGTCAAAAATATTGGTTCATAAAAATAACTTATTATGTCGACTATCATTTTAACATAAGTGCTTAATGAGGAATCTCTTAGCTGTTTGATTAGTTTTACAACTAATATTTAGAATAACATTCTTTTTGTTGTTGTAGTTGAGACAGGGCTTCTCTGTATAACAATACTTGCTCTCCTTGCTTTATAGATGAGGCTAACTTCAAAATCAGAGATCCACTTGCCTCTGCCTTCCAAGTGCTGGGATCAAAGGCATGTGCCACCACTCCCAGCTTAGAATAATATTCTTAATTGAGCTGAGTATTTCCTGTAGAAATAATTTAAAGCAGTTGGTACTAATTTAGTTAATGCTTTATTAGAGTGAATTCTTTTTTAAATGAAGCTATAAAAATGAAAAATTGATGTAAGTCAAAATGAACTGTGAGTTATAAGTTAGAGTATGATTGATTCCCTTGGACCTATGAGATGGCTCAACAAGTAAAGGCCCTTGCCACTCAAGGCTGGTGACCTATGATTTCAGGATCCACATAAAAATAGAGAAAACTTACATGATTTTGTGCAAAGTACTGTTTTTAATATGCTGAGCTAAATAAGATATATTGCTTAAAACCAAACCAAACTGAAACAAAACTAACAAACAAAAAACCAATTAGCATGAACTGACTCCACACAACTGCCCTTTGACACCCACATGCACACTGTGGCATGCAGCCCCCCACCTCCACATTATATATACATACAATAATAACAAGTTTAAAAAAAAAATAGGATCCACAAAACTTTTTGTTGTTGTTGTTATTTCTATGAGACAGGATCTCAATATAGAGCTCAGGATGGCCTTGAGACAATGCAGAATATCTAAAAAAGTGAAATATGTGTATCAGTTTAATGACCAAATTCTAGAACAGTGAATACAGGTTTTTGAAAGGGCTTTAAGAGTTTGTGTATAATTAAATTTTTGTTCACAATCCTTTACTGAAATGGACCACTATATAGAGAACCTTGTTCAGGACTGAGAAGGTGGAGTTGAATGAACTACACTACTTCCTGCTCCTGCTCCACCTCTAATCAGATCTGCTACCCAGTTAAGCAGCTACTTCACTGCCTACAGGATTCACTAACTGCTATAAGTCACCCTAATCCTGCTGTAAGGGCTGTTCCTCTCTCGGTTTCTGCTTGTGGTGAGTGTTGTATAGAGCAGAAGTCTCCAATTTTAACATAAAATTATGTGAATGTTGGCAAATGCTTATATATTTATGTTGTCATTACAGTTGTGATGTAGAAAATTTCCATCCTCCCCAAATATCCCTGGTTCATTTTTAATTAATCTACTACTTCAAAAGCAGAACACAATTCGCTCTCCTCCCAATCACAGTGAAAGAGAAATGGCAGCTGTTGCCATTCTTCACGGTCGGTAGATGACAGAAAAGACATCAAAAGGGGATTGTGTTTTGGAAATGTTTATGAAAACACACATTTTAAAAGCCCTGTTGATATTAATCTGCATCCTATGGCTTCTTCTGTTGTGATAAGATGCTATGACCAAAAGCAACTTGGGGAGGAAAGGTTTATCTCATCTTAAACTTACTTCTAGGTAACTGTCCATCACTGAAGGAAGCCAGGGCAGGAACTCAAACAGGGAAGGAACCTGGAGTCGGGAACTGAAGCAGAGGCCATGAAGTAATGCAGCTGACTGGCCTGTTTCCTCACGTTTCTCTCTTTTATTATCCAGAACCATTTCCCAGGGTTTGTACTGCCCACAGTGAGCTGGGCAGGCCTTCTCATGCCCTGCAGACTCACCGACAGACCAACCCTATGGAAGCATTTTCTCAATTTGACTCTTTATGACTCGGTGGCAAGTTGATATAAAACAGTCTAGCCATTGTCACGTGTTTTAAATAGTATGCTCAAATTCAGTGCAACTTTATTAAAATTGATAACTGTCTTGAAATATTTAATCACAGATCTTCCTGGAAAAGCCTATTGTAAATGTGGATAGTGCCTTACTCTCATCTGGGCTGTATTTCCACGTCCCTGTTCACACTTGGCTCTCCCTGTCTAACCAGAAGCCCATTCCCAGCAGGATACATCCTACAACACCCAAGTGCTTTCTTTCCCTCCAAGGCTGATACTGTGTGAAACTGGTGGAAAACTATAACTTTACCATTAAACGTAATATACTAAGGAGTAGTTATTTTTTGATCCAAAGTCACATCTTGAAAATAAGGAGAAGTTGACACAGGCCAATGCTCATCTATCAAAGCATCTGCTGCAACACAGTCATCTCCTACTTTTAAGTTGAACACTGAACAAAGTTTACAAAAGTTATTTCTAGACCCTGGACATTATGCAGTGGTCATAATGAAAGGAAGCAGTCTGAACTCTAAGGTCATTCAGCGCATCTGCCTAGCTGTTCCAGATAGCTGAACAAAACACAAGAATAAAGGAGTTGCTCTCATAACAATCAGGGTTCTCTAGAGGAATAGAATAATAGAATTACTCTCTATGTATAGAAAGGGGACTTACTGGAATGCTTACAGGCTGCAGTCTAGCTAATTCAACAATGGCTAGCTCTGAACAGAAAGCCTAAGAATTTAATAGTTGCTCAGTCCTCAAAGCCGTATGTGTTAGCTGGTCTTCAGTAAATGCTGGAGTACTGAGGAAGCAAGCTCCCATACCAGTGAAGGAACAGATATGCTAGCATGGGAAGGGAAAGCAGGCAAAGAGCAAAAGCTTCCTTTTATGCCCTTATATTGACTTCTAGCAGAAGGGTGGCCCAAATTAAAGATATGTTGTCCTGAACATCAAGATCAAAGGCATCTATCTTCCTGCCTCAAAGATCCAGACTAGAAGTGGATTCACCCACTTCAAACCAAGCAAAACAATCTCTCACTGGTGTGTCTTCCATTTCTGGACTGTAGTCCATTCCCGATACAGTCAAATTGACAACAAAAGAATAGCCATCATACTGCGTTTGCTCAGTTGAGCCTAAGATATCATCAGCAATGTCAAATTACATAGCCAGCATGTCATTACAGTGTTCACACCTGGGAGAAACAGCAAGGTAGGATCCATCCCCAGGAAGAGTCGAGACATTGGAAATCAATGAAAGAGTCAAACAAGTGTTTAAAGCCCTTCTACAAACATTTACATTTGTTCAAGTGTTTCAGGGGCAAGTGAGTAAACCAACAATGTAAAGAAACTTATGATATCTAAAATTATTTCAATAAGTAAAAATCGTAGCAGATTAACTCTAAAGGAGGGCAGGGATTAAGGATTTAAAGACA
Source organism: Montemys delectorum (assembly GCA_019843815.1). Lineage (NCBI taxonomy): Eukaryota > Metazoa > Chordata > Mammalia > Rodentia > Muridae > Montemys > Montemys delectorum. The sequence goes on along the minus strand of JADRCD010192988.1, from coordinate 2,478 downwards.
TAAACACCAACAGTATATTCCAAGTAAAGGCCTGACGAGAAAGGAAAGCAAAGAATGTTTTGACTTTCCTGCATTTGTGGGACTTATAAGTCTAACATATGTGCCATGAAAGTCTTAAAGCTGAGAGAGAAAAGGAACAAAGAATTGTTAAAAATATTCAAACTATCTGTGTTATGAACTAAATAATGCTTGTGTGTGTGTGTTTGTCTCCACCTCACACACACAATTAATATATTGAGCCCAAATTTCTAGTATGAGTATTGGGACAGAGCTTGTTGTGTAACTTTTTCTGGGGAAATTTGAAGAAATGTCTCTTCACTATAGATAGGACATTGACAGAGCAGTGAAAATCTTCATCCAAGTCCAGCTTGGTGAAGCAGTGAATTTATTAGGGCTATTTATGCAAGCATGAACAACTCAGGCTGTACAACTCAGCAGCCTTCTTGATGACTCTTGGAAGCTGCGACATCAAGAAATCTCATGTCAGTCAATTTTACTGTTAGGCATGATAGGAATGACCTTGTGGGAGGCTCAGTCCTTCCCCTCCACTCACACCACACAATAGAAGTTAATGTGGTGATAGTCCTCCCAGCTGCTCCAGTGTGGAGGAAGCAGCTACACCACAGGGATCTTATGGAAAAAAATTAAGTTAAATAGCATTGTAAGGTAAGGCCCTCATTTCATGGAATTTATATCCTCAGACAAAAGAGACTTGAGCTCACCTACTGTGAAACTCCCTGGCAAGCTGGTAGCCATCATCAAGCCAGAAAGAGGGAATGAATCCAGTCCAAATTTTTATTTTGGCGTTCTGTAGCATACATCTGGAGCTCCAAGAACAACTTTTGAAAGTTGATTTTCTCTTCCTTCTATGTGATTCCTGGGATTAAACTTGGGTCACCAGTCACTTAGGTTGGGCACTTGTACTCACTGAGCTATCACTGTCATAATTTGTAAGTTTTTTCAGTGTGATAATATCTACTCCCCAGAACCTTTAGCATAATACAAGTATCTTAAACTCTTTAAGTATAATATTATTCTTTGAAAAAAGTTATGCATCTTAGAATGTTGTTTAGTATTGTCTCAACATTTTTCTTGTAGAAAGGGCATAACAGTTGTGTAAAGTATCTCTTTTTTTTTTTTTTTTTTTTTTTTCTAGACAGGGTTTTTCTGTGTAGCCCCAGCTGTCCTGGAACTCACTCTGTAGACCAGGTTGGCCTTGAACTCAGAAATCTGCCTGCCTCTACCTCCCAAGTGCTGAGATTAAAGGCATGCGCCACCACGCTGAGCATTGTGTAAAGTATCTCAAACCACCTTCCCACAATAAGAAGTTGGATCTCCAGCAGCAGGCCTTATCTTAAGTGCCCTTTTTTGGTACCGAGCCGTGGCTCTTACTCCTGCTTTTTCGGTTAGACTGCCTTTCCTGTATCCCAGACACCGAATTTTACCTGGCTTGCTGCTGGCGGCCTTCACTGTCTTTAAGGACTCTTGCTGTCTGCTTCAGACACAAACTGAACCTTCTGAGACTTGTTTTAAGATGTATTGGCAAAGTTGAGCAGTGATTAATCTAGGACTAATTACTTCCCATTTCAGAGGTAGAACTTTTCACACCTTTCCACATCCCTGAGGTACACTATAAGGCTCCCAGCCAGGCTGTAAGGAGCAGAAATTATTGCCCCTCTAGTGTCAGTGGTGGCTGTTTATCCCTTAGGGCTTTCTTTTTGTTGTTGTTGCTGTTTTTTGTTTTTTTTGGGGGGGGGTTGTTTTTTGGTTTTTGTTTTCTCTGTATAGCTCTGGCTGTCCTGGAACTCACTCTGTAGACCAGGCTGGCCTCGAACTTCCTCCTGCCTCTGCCTCCCAAGTGCTGGGATTAAAGGCGCATGCCACCACTGCCCTGCCCCTTAGGGCTTTCATAACTCATGTTGGGTTGAGCTTTGCCACATACTTTGGGTGAACCCTTTGCAGGTCTCTTGAGATGTGTAGCTCTCCCCTCTCTGGTACATCCTTCCATAATCTGATGTGCAGGTCTGTTAACCCCATTCCTGTGCTGTGGCCTGGAAATTCCTTCCAAAAAAAAGTAGGTGGGAAGACTCTGTTTCTTGCCTCTCAGACATCATGACATTTGTTCTGTGGTATAAAATGTCTTGGAAACCACTATTTCAAAGATTGCATCTACTTGTGTATGCAGTCATATAGAAGGGTCAGTTTGGCTCTTTTGTACCATCTTGACCAATCAGAAACAGAAGTCCCTAAATCTAGTTTTATTACCACTTACCACTATTACTTAACCTTTATTAGATTTATTTATTTATGATGATTGTGAGCCACCATGTGGTTGCTGGAAATTGAACTCAGGATCTCTTTAAGAGCAGTTGGTGCTCTTAACAGCTGAGCCATCTTTCTATCCCGTGTTGAGCCATCTTACTGGACTTCTAGTCTAGTACCAAAAGTAATGGTGCTATTGGTGTGTGTGTGTGTGTG
>JADRCD010192986.1:0-29071 GCA_019843815.1 Montemys delectorum | reverse complement strand
GCCTCTCTTTTACTGGCTTCTTTTCATCCATCTGCTTCCTGGAATTTGGCGCCTAGACTCGCTTTGCCCACTCACTGCTAGCACTTGTTCAATCTTGAGTACCACACTGACAACTCTGTATTTTATATTTCTGGTCCCAAGCAGATTCCTAATCGCTGGCAGGCTTCTGTACAAACTCAAACTCCCCACCTTCCCACACATCTGCCCTCAGGCTCTCTCAGCTCATTAAATGGCAGCTCCACCCCCATCAAAACTCTCAGCATCCTTTACAATTGTCTTTCCTGACAAATGTATTCATGTCCGTCAGCCAGCCATCATACCTGTCAACATAGCAAACCAACTCAGCCTTCAAAGTACACCAAGAATCACATTTTCCACCATGCCCACAATTACACCAGAAGCAGAGCTACCACTGCATCTCAAGATTTAAGTACTGCTAACCACTTTCCTTCTATTCTTGTTCCCCTAGTTTGGCACAGCAGCTGGAGTTGCTGAAAATTAGGATTCACAGTTTGCTCTATTCTCTCTTGTAAAATGAGCTTAAATTTGCCAACAGTGAAATCAAACATTATCATTGGTTTCAACTCAGTGAGTATATACCTCATGTAAACAGGACCCCTTTCAAGACATGACACTTCCAACACTTTATGAATAAAGCTGTTGTAATATAAACATCCTTTTCAGAGATATAGGACACATCCAAGATAGAACTGTTGTGTCTTTGTGTGGTTGTTTCTGGCAGCAGTTCTGTTCAGGGCAGCCAAAAAGTGCAAGGTGCTCAAACGTCCATCAGTGGACAACTGGTGTATCTATGCACTGAACTGTTGTTCAGGCACACACTCACAGGTAGATAAACAATCAAAATGTTATGCTCCTTGGCCGAAATCAAATATAAAAGACCACATTTACATAAAATATTTAGAATGGGTAAATACACAGACAGAAGGCAAACTTGTGGCTGTCAAGAGCTGGAAGGAAGAAGAAATAGGATAATTATTCAGTGAGTGCCCGGTGATACAAGGTTTTTAGGCTAGTCAGAAGTGGTGGTTGTTTACTACCACAGAAACACTGAATGCCACAGAGCAGTTCATTTTAAAGGTGTTTTTTATTTCTTCATTTGTCTGTTTTGTGTGGGGGTGGCCTGGTACATATCATGTAGCGTTGAGGAGGTCAGAAGACAACTTGGGAGTAGTAAGTTCTCTCCTACGAGGGTCTCAAGGAATTAATGTCAAGCCATCAGGACTGGGGCAAGCACCTCCACCCACTAAGTCATCTCAATGGCCCATCCAGAACAGTCCACTTTAAAGTGGATTATTTCAGGAAGACACCCAATAATGGCCACACACACACACACACACCCCTAGACAAAAATAAAAAAAAAAAAACAAAAACAAGTAACGAAGTGGATCATTTGTGCTGTGCAAGTTCACTTCCAAAGATGTCTAACATCCATAGAAGCATGACTTGCTAAGGAGGCAAAAAGATTCAGAATGCAGTCACTGTTTCATGATGCTGTCCAACATCCCTTAAATGGCTGTCCATCATCAGACAGAAGTGATGCTTTCTACTTCCACAGAAAGATGAATGGATGTCCTAGGTTGGTTAATGACTAGTTCTAAAATGAATGAGAATATCTATGGGCTATGAACAATTACACAGAAACCACACTGTGAAGACACTTCTTTTGGATGCTTAGCTTCCTAGCTCATGTGTCTCACTGGGGACTGAACCCAGGACCTTATTGTTAGGTGCAGTGGTTTGAATAGGTTTGGCTCCCACAGACTCATGTATTTTAACGCTTGGATCATGGAAAGTGGCACAATTAGGATGTATGGCCTTGTTGGAGTAGGTGCAGCCTTGTTGGAGGAAATGTGTCATTGTGAGATGGGCTTTGCAGTCTCCGATACTCAAGTGCCACCAAGGGTGAAATTCCAGGCACCTTCAGGCTAACTACAAAAGACAGTCAGTTTCCTTCTGCCTGCCTTTGGATCAAGATGTAGAAATCTCAGCTCCTTCTCCAGCACCATGTATGCCTGCAAGCTGCCATGCTTCCTGCCATAATGATAATGGACTGAACCTCTGAAACTGTAAGCCAGCACCAATTAAATATTTGCCTTTATAAGAGCTGCCTTGGTCATGGTGTCTCTTCACAGCAATAAAACCCTAAGACACTAGGCAAGTAGCTACAATAAGCTACATCCTCAGCCCTTTTTAAAATTTTGAGACAGATGTTACTAAGTTTTTTCAGGCAAGCCTTGAGTTTGTGAACCTCCTGCCTCGGCTTCCCACATAGATGGTATTGATTACAGGTCCATATAACCACCCCCAATCAAGAAAATGTCATAAAAGATTACATACACTTACTGTCAGGTGTTATATAAGCAGATTATAATACCTGGATGTCTCTGAATTTTAATTCATCTTAAACCTCTGACTGGGGGATTCTGCATTTGTATTTGTTGAGTCAGTGTGGGATGGACAAGAAAACACACCTAAGGATAATTTCCAATGTGGCCAAGTCAACTGTCTAAGGGCTTTCTAGTTTCTGCTAGTCTACAAGTCTAAAAACATTTACTTTAAAAGCAAAACAAAACATGCCTCAGGTAAGTGACATTTAACACAAGTAGCAATGTTGAGGCACAAAGCTAGACTCCTGGGCCAAATTCTCAGCTCCAGACTGAAGGGGAAATCCTTAGCATGGCTCTTACATAAAGTCTGACAAATTACTAAAATTAACTTTCCAAGGCCAGAAAGTTACCTCATTATGTAATCAATGTGTACCTTCTAGAAAGACAAGCAGGTCTAGAACAGCCTTCAAATTTTAAGGGACGATAAGACTGGTAGCTGACCTGTTTGGGGTGATTATTTGCCATCTGAAATGTGACAGTTTAAGTTTTCAGTACTTCCAAAATGATACAAAGTTTTAGCAAAATTCAGTTCCTTTTCACATGAGCCCCATCTGAGTTTGTGGTTTTCAAGTCCCCGAAGTACAAGCATTTTAGAAGGTATCAATGCTCAGAGCAATGTCTTCCTCATCCCCTCCTCCCAGGACTTACCTACCCTCCCTGAAACTGTCAGGACCAGGGAAAGAAGCGGGCATGTGGCACATACAGAGCTGGTGCAGGTATTTCAAGGTCTAAACCCAAGAGCTGTGAAGTCTTTGAGTTTTCCCAGGACAAGGTGTAAGAACTGTTAACTGTGGCAAATGCCTGGCCTTCTCTCTCCAACTTCAAAACAAAATAAACAAGAAAAAACAAGCAAAAACTCCTCTTACTAATTTATGACTGGTTTCTTATTCTCACCACATGATATCTGTCAAAGGCCACTGCAGACACACTATGGCCTAACTCTATTCTGGCCAGTACCTTTAAGTGTGTTACTGAGAACTGCTCACGAAATACTGTCTCCTGCAGACTACTGTACCAACTGTGGGCCTTCCATGACCAGCCACAAGATGCCCCACCTGAGTAAGATGCCACAGAAGATTGACGGGGCCTTTTCAAAACATGCACACATACACATTCACTAAGTAAGCCACTGTCACCTCAGAACCTGAGACCTTCATATACATTCCGCATGACTGTAGCAATGTTAAGACACACAGACAACCTGGGTGCCAAATGTATTCGCAAACAGATTCCATAGTCAAACTACTGAATTCTGAGCAGAAGAGCAAGAACTGGTGTCAAGGCATCAGTACACAGTATAAATGCAACTTACACAAAACCTGCTGACAAAATTCAGTACCATGTTTTAGACACTCTGTCCCAAGGGAACACCTTGTCGTGATGTGGTAATCCTGTCCAATACTATAACTTCAATGAAAAAAAAATTCCAGAATCAACACTGCATTGAATGTGGCATTTACACAGCCTGGCTCATCTCAGCAAGTGACCTGCATCTTCTACAGCTGCACTGTCCTGCCTTCCCCTTTAAATTTGCTGTACAGATAATTCAACTTCACCTTTTCAATCTGGATTATGTCTCTTTTATATTTCTATGTATGGGAGGGGCAATAAATGAATATGAATGTGTGTTTACTAGAAAAGTGGAAGATACAAGAAAGGTTATTAAAGTAGAGGGCATAGTCGAAAAACTTTTCCTGAGTTGTTTTAAATTTATGTTGTTGAATGGGAAATTGCCTCAGAAATGTTATTAGCTTAATATAGCTTATTTTTCAAATTACTTTTAAGAGAAGTAACAGAATAAAATCTAGGTGAACCAGCGCAGTGTGCAAATTTTCCATGTATGTCCACAGGCCACCAGGTCTCCTCCCCTGCAGGGCAGAATGGTGTGCACATCATTTTATACTAATGGTCCTCCCTGCTCCCTTATGAGCACAGCAGCATTCCAATAGCCCTGATCATGACCCAAACTGCAAAGTATCAAGTTTTCTCTGTATATGTACACAGACCTCTGATACAATAAATTAGGTACAAATAAAAATAATATTATTTATTATATAAAAACAAAATAGGACAAAATAACTGTAAGAAGGGTTTCACTGTGTCCTCACAAACCATGTATGTTTAAGGCTTGGTCCCAACACAGTGCTGAGGTGGGGCTCAGTGAGTGACTGGACTTGGTGGTCAATACATTAATCTGCAAATGGATTCACAATGTGTGGCCATGGCTGGGGGGGGGGGGGGGGGGTACAGAAACTAAGAGGCAGGGCCTACATGGAGGAAGCAGGGTGTCAATGTCATTCTTTTTGCTTTGCTCCTGCACCTCTGTGAATGAGCAAGCTCTGCCCTGCTACATACTACTTGTCCTAGTGTTCTATTTTACTAGAATCCAAAAACAGTACCAGGCAACCATGGACTGAAACTATGGAGCTGTAAGATGTTCCTTCTTAAGTCATCTTTCTCAAGTACTTTGTCCCAATAAGAAAAAACTGACTAGCACAATAGCATGCAATGTGAAACAGTTATCAAGGGTCAGTAGCTGATTTTCTGGAGGACCTCGTTCGATTCCCAGTGCGCACACAGTGGCTCACACCTGTCTGAGTCCAGTCTCAGGGGATCTGACACCCACATCTTGCCTCCATCGGTACTGCACATTTGTGGTAACAGACATGCATGTAGACACACACTCCTATTTAAACAATCTTTTTTTTTCCTTAAATGTGACTGGCTATCAGTAAAAGATCATGAGAGAGAGAGTGCAAATGGGGGGAGGGGGGGAAAGGTTGTGTTTTAAGGCAGTTATTAAAAGCTTAAGTGCATTTAGGTATGAGAACTAGAGTACTGCCAGGTACATTTGTAACCAGCTGGAATCCCATTTTGGCAGACTTGGAGCCATACTGACAATTTTGCACAGGGCACATCTTTGAGAGGGGCAAGTTTTAGATATTCTGGGACAGTACATCGTACACCACAGACAGTACTGTCTATGCTAGACCTAACTTAGGATACCTGGGCCAAGTATGTGAATGCCGTCTTTCATCTCCAGGAGATGGGGCACAAATGACAAAGACTGCAAAATACTTTTCCTGAATACGTAAGGCCTTTTCAGAATAGACCCTGAGCAGGAAGAAATGGTGCTTCTTTAAAATACACACTCCCCAGAGAAACTGGGAAAGGAAGATCATAAGATAGGGGCTGGAAAGATGGCTCAGTGGGTAAAGAGCTTGCTTTGTAATTCCAGCACCCACTTATAAGCAGGAAGTGGCATGGTGGTGCCTATAACATCCACACTGGGAGAGGGGCAGGCAGGATTCAGAGGCTCACCTGCCAGCCAATCTAGCCAAAAATGGTGAGCTCCCGATTCAGAAAGGTCTCAAAAAAACAAGTAGAGAATGACAGAAGAAAACACCCACCAACCAACCATAGGCCTCCTCAGGCCTTCTCATGCACACATCCATAAGTACGTGTACACACACACACACACACACACACACACACACTCTCTCTCTCTCTCTCTCTCTCTCTCTCTCTCTCTCTCTCTCTCTCTCTCTCTCTCTCTCATACTTAGAAAAAGGAAATGCTAATATAGTAAAAAGCTAACCAAAGGACTTGGCATTAATTACAGCTCAACCCACGTTGGGAAAAAAAAGAGTTGCAGGGTTCAGACATTCTTGGAAAGAAGCAGTTGAAATGCCCCAAACTGTCCCTTGTTCTTAACAGCCTGACTTCTTCTAAGAGGAACTTCATTTCTCAAGGAAATGCTGGGTTCTACCACCACCACTCCACACTCCACACATAACTATGCTTATGTGTGTCTTTACTAGAATCACTCCCTGCCTTAAGCCCAGTACAGTCCTTTACTCATGGAGTATGCCTTAAACCCAGCAAAGTCTCGAACTCATGGAGTAAATGTTAAACCCAGGACTTCACCTGTGAGGCCATTTATAAACTGGTCTGTCTTTTCATATAATTTTCTATCAAAAATATTCTCAAATCCCATCCATTCCTTTGAAGCACCCATGATGCTCACAGCCCTGTGCACTGGCAGTTAATGTTGTTCTGTATGCACCCTGACTCTCATTCAACATTCCAAATTGCCCTCCCTCTTTGCGATACCTCCCTTGTCCCCCTGCCCCGATACTCTCTTCTCTGAGTTCCCTGATACAATCTCCTCTTTCACAGTAACCACATATGTAATTTCTTGTCTATCTGGACTGTCTCCTATGCCACTACCTTAAATGAAAGCATATACTAAATGGGGAGCCTCAGACATTGCACCGTATTATTGCAAATAAAATAAGCATGCACCTTATGACATTGGCACTTATAGCCACACTATACCCTGGCCACGACCACATGCACTGACGGTTGTGCAGTCTTGTGGTATAAAATGCTAGATGGCATTTTCATTTGTTTGGTCCTTTTGCTGCAGGTGGGAATATAAATTCTTTTTATTTTCTTTCTCTGTCTCTTGCCTCTCTGTTGGTGTTGATTGGGGATAGAGTTGATGAAGATCAAGGTTGGAACTTGACTGCTAGGCAAGCACCCTACCACTGAGCTACATCCCTTCCCCTCATACAATCTTTTATGAAAGCTCTTTGATGAATAAATAAATCCTAGGGAAATGATCATGAATACAAATGATGCTATCACCACAAAGTGTCTTTTACTGTGTTATTTATAACAGTAAAAATTAGAAAGGGCCTAAATGACCAATAATAAGTCAGCAAATTACACTACAATACAAATACAATAAAATACTATACTCCATAAAATTTTGTTGTAGAATGTTATTTAATGATATAAAAAACTATTTCCACTATACTACGAAAAGGGGCTATAACCCCTTGTGTTAAAAATACAGAATACATGTTAACATATAACACAAAAAGCACTAAATTATTTACAAGAAATTTTAGTTTAAAAACAGAAAATATGAAAACAAGGAAATTTTTATTAAGTCTTAATAGAGAGCCATACATAAAATGACTGAAAACTTTTATTAAATCTGTATGTACTTCTATTTAAAACACTCTCAAACCAAGGGAGTCTTTCAAGTGGATGAAAACAGGGAGGTTGTGATTGATAATTAAGTTTCTAGTTCTTGGGGTTCACAAAGTGTCTATTTTTATTGCAAGTGAATATTCTATATTCTCTATGCAAAAATACACAGAACAAATAATGTATGTTTCAGAGCCAGAAGCACTTTTTAGACTGCAGGATGTGGAGCAGTTCATAGGACGTGACCTTAGGATGAGATTTTCAATAACACATGAATACACACTTAGCTGCTTGTCACATTCCAGAGAACTCTGAGTACTTATTAGTGACTAAGTTAGTTCTGCAATGCTTGGAAAATCCACAATAAAATAATTAACCTTTAATAATACTAAATATATATTTTAAAGCTTTATCAATTTTATTCTCTTGGCCCTCTTGCAAAGCTGTTAATTTAAAATAAAAGTAATTATGTCTGTGATATAAGAAGAAAATCTTTACCTCTCTGAATAAAATGTTTTTCTTAAATGAAATATAAAAATACTAGACAGCAAAATTCAACACTCACATCATTTCTGACACACTCAATGACAAGGATCTCATGGACACCAACACACCAACAAATAGGAACAAATGTCAGTCATAGGCCACAGCCTAGGGACCCTGCAACAGGCTGCAGAGGACTCTGTGCAGAGGGCAGACAGTGGTAAGTCAGCCAGCTCAGAGCAGCCCAATAGAAGAGTGACAACAGGGACACACAGTGCAGGCGCTGAGCCCACTCCACACAGGTAGGAAGCCCAGGAATGCAGGGCTAGATCTCCCAGATGTAGACTGACTCAGGGAATCAAAGGCATCCCCTTCTAGAGCAAGGTCCCTGCTGAGGAGACAAGAGGTGATTAAGCTAAGCAAGAGTTCAGCTAAGTCAAGAGGTGATTAAGCGAATAAGCAAGAGTTCCAAAGAAGCCTGGTGGACTTCAGTGAATTAAGGCCAGCCTGGTCTACATACTGAGTTCCAGACCATCCAGGGCAGCAGAGTAAAAGCCCAAAACAAGAATTACAAAAAGGGATGGAACAGGTGAGGTATAATGTAAAAAAAGAAAGCAGAAAATTTCAGCAAGGAAGCTGTGTGTGCAACAGCACCATGGAGCAGCCCTAGAGGGTGAAGACTAACCACACACACACACACACACACACACACACACACACACTTACTTCCCAGGGGAAGAGCACACTGCACACTGTCCATAAAAATGAGCATCAAAAATACTAAGTCTGTTTCTACCAAGTTGTTAAGGAAGAAAATACCCTCATAGCAAAGCCACCAAAAATATACAACTTAAAAAATACCCTCATAGCAAAGCCACCAAAAATATACAACTTAAAAAAATCATCTTAGAGAGATGATGACCAAAAGAAAAATGAAGACACAATAAGAAAGATGAGGAAAATGGAAGAGATGGGAATGCCAGGTCCAAAACAGGCAAACGGAGCCTCACGGAACACCAGAGAACAGAATAGAAACACCAGGAGCATGCTGGCAGAGTAGAGACCACCCAAAAGCAGAAGGGGCCACAGGCCAGTCAAGCAGAGGCCTTGGGGAAAAACAATCCTGTACACTCTGCTCTTGGACTTACTCAACTCCAGAACTGGAGAAAAAAATCTCTCCCACCTCAGACAAGGAAGCTGCAGACTCTTTGGTTTGTTTTTATGGTGGCCTTCAGCAAAAGTGTGAAGCAAGTCTCATACTGCTGAAAAACAAAAACATGCTTCAACCATTCTTGGAATGGTTTGGTGACTCCTTAAAACTTTTAAGTAATCTGCCATATGATCGCATCCTGGGCATTTCCCTAGAAGAAACAAAGCACATGTCTACACAAACTTGTTCCCAAATGTTGAGAGCTTATCCATTTGTGCCCCCAGCTGCATGAAGCAGGAATGTCCATTAACAGATTAGTGTACAGATCTGTGGTTTTTTGGGGGGTTTTTTTGGTTTTTTTTTTTTTTTTATTTTTTGTTTTTGGTTTTTCGAGACAGGGTTTCTCTGTGTAGCCCTCGCTGTCCTGGAACTCACTCTGTAGACCAGGCTGGCTTCAAACTCAGAAATCCGCCTGCCTCTGCCTCCCGAGTGCTGGGATTAAAGGCGTACGCCACCACTGCCCAGCCAGATCCGTGTTTTCATACAATGCAGCACTTTTGAGCAATAAAAGGAATGCACTAACAATCTAACATAACATGAATAAATTTGAAAATAACTGTGCTAAGTCAAAGAAACACAACCAAAAGATGGAGTAAAACACTACTATAAAACTCTGGATGAGCCGGGCAGTGGTGGCGCACGCCTTTAATCCCAGCACTTGGGAGGCAGAGGCAGGTGGATTCTGAGTTCAAGGCCAGCCTGGTCTACAAAGTGAGTTCCAGGACAGCCAGGGCTACACAGAGAAACCCTGTCTTGAAAAACCAAAACAAAAAATAAAACAAAAAACAAAAAAACAAACAAACAAACAAACAAAAACTCTGGGTGGGGCACCTCAGAGAAAAAGCACAGCGATGCTTGCCTGGGCGGGAAGTATAACTAGGAGATACTCTGAAAGTGGGAGAGGCATATCATTTGGAATTGACAGTTTACATATTCCCCCTAATCCAAATGCTAATGGCTAATGTAATGGAATTAGGAGACGGGGTCTTTGAGAGGTGATGGGACTGGTGATGTCACTACAACAGATTCCTGCCCTTCCTATCAGTCTGTGAGCCAGTAAGGAAGGTCTTCACCGAGAATCTGACCATGCCATGACATTCCCCTCAGACTTCCAATCTCCAGGACTAGAGAACCATTTGTGTGGGCTGCCCATATTGTAGTGACTTAACAGCCAGACCTAGACAAAGAGTGATGGATAAATATGTTATTACTGTGACTCTAAGCCTCATGGACATGCAGATATATTCAAAAATGTCAAATTTTATACTTTACTATGTGCACAGCTTTCCTATATCAATTCTTAACAAAACTATTGAAAAACATAGTACAGAGAATATATTTAAAACTGTAATAGTGAGAGACAAGCAAACTTAGGAGTAAACAACTGTCAGGACACATGCATCACCACATTAACCATAGCACAAAGACAGCTGCATCTCTATTCAAAATTCACAACAGAGAATTTCAACAGAGACTAGAGCAATAAAAGCTACTAATGAATTACAAAAGATTCTAGCATCTTGATCACCATGCAACAAAACTGGAGAGCTATAGCAACAACAAAGTCCATTAACCTCATAGAATATAAAACACTTGTTTACAAATAGTGATAGAAAAGAAGAAATCTGATACAGCATTATCTACAAATTTTTAATCAAGTTGAAAACCACACCAAAAATCTAAAAGTAACTAAATCTGTAACATAAGAAAATTAAAAATTTTCAATGCCAATGCTTAGTACAAATGAAAATAAATAAGCTTGAAGAAGCCAGAAAAAGAAAATATTGAAGCTCTGTTAAGAGCATAACATAGGGAATCCACTCATTACAGAACATTTCTCCACCAACCACCTATCTCAATTATGGTCCAGAAAAGATTCATGAAAGCAATTGGAAAAACAAGTGCCACTCTGAACCACAAAGCTCTATAATTTAAATTCTACCAAAGTTAATGTAAAACCCTAGTATATTTATTTTATAAACTTCAAAATGATCTTAAAGTTCACACTGATGAACTCTGCTTGTTCACTTAACACTGATGATGAAATTCTGAAGTCAAAAAACTTTTAAACCAAACAGAGGTATGATAAGATGGCATGGAACATTATATCCCTGGCCGTGTGGTACAAGGAAATAAATATAAGTATTAGCAATGATACAAAGCCATCTGAAGGGCAAGTGAACACAATTACTGTAGAAAAATATTTGCCAGTATTTCCCAATGCTGACTTCAAGACAATATTAAGAAAAAATAAATAAAAGCAAATGGAAACAGTAAATAATAATAGTGACAAGGTAGAAGCTGAAACGCTATAAAGCAGAGGGGATGGGAGCTCTATCAAAATGTAATGTAATGTTGGAAGAGGAACTTCATTCACTCTGCGGCACACTGAAGCAAGTGTCCACAAGCTGGGCTCAGGTGTGCTCACAGCAGCGCTCCCCCCCCCCCCCACCATGTCCCTCCGCAGCAGTATATGCACGTGAGAAGCACAGCCTACAACACAATGTGGCTGCATGCCAACAGTGACACTGACCTAAAGACACTAAGGGCCTGGCCTGGATAATCCTTTTTAAATGATTTCTTTTACTTCTAATTGTTATGTGTATAGGTGCCTGTGCAGGATAGTCAGAAGTATCAGATGCCTTAGAGCTGGAGTTGCATGATATGGACACTGAGAACCACATTCAGGTCCTCTGCAAGAGCTGTACATACTCAAGGCTGAGCCATCTCTCCAGCTCCTGCGTGATTCCTTATGATTGCATTTACACAAATTCACAAGTCAAGACGGGTCTACTTTTAGCTAGACAAGGAAGAGAGAGTTCTTTCTAGTAACTGTTGCCACCCTGCTAGAATACGGACTGGGAAAGGGAGCGGGACAGAATGACTTTTCTGAACACCTTCCAACACCTTATTTGTTCCCCTTCTATTAACTGCAATTGAGATTTTAAAAAAATGCTTTGTTTACTGTACCCAATAAATGCAGTTTTATGTTGCTTAATTTAAAGGCACACATGGCATTAGGATTCCTCCAAGAAAAAAAGGAACCAATTCAATTTGTGAGTGTCCCTTGAAAGAGGTGCAGTCCCTAACCTCCCCAGGGCATTGTTCCCAGTGCCCTTTCTTCCTCAACAATGGACTTGTTCAGTGTGTACTGGAAAATGACAACTTTTGTTCCCAAAGTATTCAAAAGCTTAAAGTAAAAGCAAAAAGACACTGTATCCCACTTCTCTTCTCTATTTTCTCTTAAAAATGCCTTCAACATGGCAGAATTCAGGCTCATCAGCTGCCCATTACATCCTAATTTAAACTATGTTTATTAAACTCTAACCTACACTAGCATATACTAATGAAAATGTAATCACAGCACCACTTTTCGATAGAAGTATGTATAAATAAAATGTCACCACATTTCAAAATATTTACATTTACTTTGGAAATGAATTTTCTAAGGTTACACATTAGCTGTGTAAAAGAAGAAACCTTGAACATAATTTTCTGTGATTTTTTACTTTTTAGTCATTTAAGAGTGGTAATAATTTAACTTAGTACATGATCATCCAGAGAAAAATCTAACTTCATTCCACTCATGTAAACACAATGTTCCCTGAAAGTCCATGTTACACCAGGAAGCACAGAGGGCAGGCAAGGTAATGGAGCAGCCGCAAAGTGAATCCTAATCAGACAGCCTCATTTCAAAGCTGTTGACCTAAGAGCTATTTGATAACCTCCCAGTAAGAAGTTTATTTTATTTCTATTTTTAAGCTTGCCCATACTTCACTTACACTCCTTCTGCTTCACATTTGTCCTTACCTTAAAAACACAAGTTAGCGTTTTAGTTCTTGATAGCTTATATCAGCCAAAGAAATTATGATCAAGAAAGCTGGCTTAAAATTACAAGTCTGGCTGTACAGAAGCCTTGCTGGGAAGGAGAGTACAGACCATATTCAAAAACCACTAAACGGAAGGGGGATATAACTGATAATCAGAGGTCAGTATTATAGGGGAAATGAAAACAGCAGTAATCAAATATACTAACACATTACTATTAAAACAGAAATACACAACCTGCATCATGCAGGTCAAACTCAGGATCCACCACTGAGCTACACTCAGTCCTTATTTAAGATGGCATCTCACTATGTAGTCCACACTGACTTTGAACTCACCATCTTCCTACTTCAGCTTCCTAGGTGGTGGAAATACAAATATGGGCTATGGCGTTCAGCAAGATCTTTTCTTCTATTTACATTAAGGGAATTTACAAGATTTTGCCAAAGTGTACAGAATCCATATAAGATCTTAAGAAAATTTCTACTAATATTGAAATAAACTGGTGCTATCAGCTAAGGAGCTTTGGAAAATTTAAAGGCAATGGTCCACCCTGAGACACTATGAGGTCTCCCCATCTCTGATTTCAAATACTATCTGGGAGTGTTGCTAGCTTACCCATCTCACTCAGAGTTATAGCTAAGCGGATACTGTACCTGCAGGGCAGAGAGATACTCCCAGGAGGCTGGGGCATAGAGGGAAATACACTCAGTGCTCCGGAATAATGAGCTGCTGCCTGACAACACTCTTGCTTTACTGAACTTTGTCCACCACATGTATCTTCTGAGCAAAACTTCTCATTCCTATTCTATTCAACTTCAGTAAAACCGAACTGCTTTCATTCAGGAAGAGAGTGAACGAACTGACCAGCTGCTTCTCAACCAGCCCTCCAGCAGAACCTCTGGAGTGGTCACTCCTGTCAAGCACACAATGGACACATATTTACTAGTCACTACCCAATGATAACTTTCCTAAGCAGCCCTAAGCAAACTGGTCTCACTACCCATAATTCAACAAAATTACTACCAATCACTGTGGCCTGAACATCACATAAATGTGAGCAGATTTGTCAAAGATGACAAGGCAAGGAGAGTGCTGCTACAGACCAATGTGTACACAGCTGTAACCTCACTGTGACCAGAAAACTGACAGTGTGACCATAGTCTTACTATTTACAAGAATTAATTTCTGAATGAGATTATTACACAGTATCCAGAGAATTGTAACTAACTCTCAGCACTTAGTTAAGCAACATGAATGACTGAGTTCAATATTTACAGTTCCCTTAGGTAACTACTCTCAATTGACCCAAATAAACCAATTTACTGGATCAATAGAGAGCATGATGAAACAAAAGCAACAGATAGAAATGAAGAAGCATGAAGCCACTCAGCGCCGTAGCACATACACCATGCAGAGCACAGCAGGCGTGCTGCTCCGGAAGGGTGCCCACCCAAGTGTCTGCATACTTCTCTTGCAAGTTAACAAAGAGTTTCCAGAGTGTGTGAGGGGTCCTTGTGTGCTGATTCTCTGCCTACCTGTAAGGTTCACCCTTGGATTCCAAGAGAAGACAAAGGAACTCTTCCATCTGCTGTCCTTTACTTCCATTAAGTCTTGCTTCAAAATTCCCAGCACTAATGTCTATTTCTTTAGGGACCCAAAACTGAATGTAAAGAGCTATCGCAGGTCCACCATACAGTTTCCACTCCTTTCTGGAAGGGAAAGGCAGGTGAAGGCCTTCAAAGGGGTCTCCAGCAGCACAGCCTCAAGGCTACCTGAGCTGTGTGAGACAAACAGCAGTGTCTAGCAGGATCACCATCATGTCCTGAAGATAAAGCCACTGGACCCTGGTGCCCAGTCTACATGGAACACTGTCCAATACTATCCTCACCTGAAAAGCTTATTGTAGTACTCAAAGAGGCTGCACATGGCTTCAACAGAGTCACTACAGCCTTACTCTCTCACTTCAGGTTTCCAAGTTTTAGATGTGAAGATTGAATTTCCTGCCTTGCCAGCTAATTAAGGGTCAAGTATTTCAGAGTGGTAGTCTGATATGTTAATAACGGAAAGGAAAAACTACTGTTAATTCAGTATGACCAAAGACTTAATGATTCAGACACTTTAAAGAAAAAAAAATCATAAAATAACAAAAGACAAGCTCCCAGGAGGAAAAGTAACAAAGACTTCACAATAGCTGTGTAGCACTTCTAGGAGCCTTTACTATAGGTAGTCATACATCACTCACAGGAGGAGGAGCCTTCACTATAGGTACTCATATGTCACTCACAGGAGGAGGAGCCTTCACTATAGGTACTCATATGTCACTCACAGGAGGAGGAGCCTTCACTACAAACAGTCATGGAATATTCTTTAGAGGAGGAGCCTCACTACAGCCTTACAGCCATCATTAGGACTAGAAGCCTTCTTTATAGCCATGAGACATTCTTAGGACAAGAAGCCTAGTGGAATATTGAGGCCTTTGAATGAGATTCAAGTGTGAAATGAGAGCAAATAAAACTACACTTCTGAAAAGAGATTCAGATTGCTCACAGCCCTCCCTCTGGCCTGTGACATCCGTCTCTGGAGATTTACAGCTGGTAGCTCACAGGGCACACAGCCTCATCATCTGCAGACTCTGGAGAAAGCAGCACACCAGCCTCCCCAACTTCACTTTAACCCCACCAACCTGGTTTTTGCTCTACCTCATGTGAGAGTAATCTGACTCAAAACAGCTCTGAGCCTGTTTTGTATATCTCCATACACTCTGGGTGGAGGCAAAAATCCCAACAAGTCCTCCCACCATACACCCTCAGCACCATTTCTGCAGCCTCCATCTCCTACTGTGACCTTCAACTCCTATGTGCCTTTCTACTCTACACCGTGCTGCAGCCTCACCTCGTCTAAGCGCAGGTCACTGCCACGCCTATCTCAGACCAGCCACTCCTGTCTAGGGACTAGACCCATGAGTGTGAGCTTCCTGACTTTCTTGCCTCTACACTACAGTGCTCTGGCACAGATGTGTGGAAGTAAATTCAGAAAGGAAACAGGCTCTAACTCATGAACTCCAAGTCCTGTGAATGGTAGATATTATACAACATTAACTAGCATTTCTTTGTAAATTAATTATAAAAGGGAAGAGTTTCTCCAGAGTCAGTTGCTTATAATACAAGACAGATTTTTTTTTAAACAATAAAACTTCAACAGGTAGCTTCTCAGTTTTCCCTGAGAAAAGAGACTACAAGAAAAATAAGAACAGAAACATAAAAGCAATATCTACCTCGTGAAGCTTCATTTTAACTAATTTTCAATGTCAGTTAATAAAACATATAATCTGCTTTGTAACCATAACAAAAACCTCCTTTTGTAGAGCAGGGAGGCAAATTTATACCCAAAATCACTAAATTTCAAATTAGAACTCATTTCCCTCACAAAGGTTTTCAGTTCCTTTCCAACTAGCATGCATGGGATTTTTTTTTAATATAAGCCCCCACACCGCCTTCTCCCTGTATCCATTCATGGGATGTATAAGCAACAGCAACATCACCTAAATTAAAGGGTGAAACCAGTCCTCTTCACAGAATACACACAAGGAAAAAGGAAGGGAAAGTAGGAAGGCAATGCACACAGAATGAATGGTTGCACTCACTTCCGAAGGAGGAGCCAATGAGAAAAGAGAAGCCATGCAGCCCTCAGCTTCACTTCCCAGCAGCATGAAGATGCCAGGCTCCCCTGGCCAGAGCCTGCACCCCAAAGCAGGGAAGGCAGACTGACTTCTCAAGTTACAAGTATTTTTATCCTTTCCATGATTGTTCCTTAACTACCTCAACTAAACTTATCAGGGACCTGGACTCTGATGCTTCTATAGCAAAGACCTCAATGGCAGGAAGTGAACAAGCACAGCTACTGTACTAACAAGATCACAGTGAGGTCACACTTAAAATCCAGGTTTTAGATGCCTGGTTGTTCTAAATACAACTGCTGTGGTTTGAATGTCAAACAATCCTTTAAGCAGGTGTGTTTGAAAACTTGGTCCCCAGGTACCAGCACTGTTTTGGAAAGCTGTGTTTTAGGGGGCGGAGCCTTTCCAGAGGAAGGAGGGCAGACAGTAAGGGCAAGCCTGGCCCCACTTCCTGTTCACAACTTTCCCGCCATGATAGGCCATATTCAGTCTAGAACTAGAATTAAAAATAAACCCTCATCCTTTCTTAAGCTGCTTCTTGTTGGGTAAAGTGGTAGGAGAAACAGGAAAAGTCCAGGAATGGAGAATGAGACACAGCTGCCATGCAGTGGGAGTCCATCCTGGGTTGAACTGCCAGGATTCGGACTGTCCTCACCTTCTTTCTGTCTATACCAGCTCTCTGTTCAGTCAACACATCACTCCCACTTCTACATAAAGCAAACTTCTCTGGATCCCCAACATCACATCCAGCACTCACCCCACGCCCCTTCACGATGCAGTCTACATTTCTTTTCTTCCTACTCAACTCACTGTGCACTTGTAAACTACCGAGCCACTGAACTAAAGAACAAACTTCCTTGAGTATAGTATTAAACAGCCACTGTAACATTCTAAAATTCACAAAATGAGAAGCCTGTCCAGTTCTCATCCATTCTACACACAGCCCCCTTTTCAGTGTTACACCCAGCCCATCTCCCAGCTCCTCTTCTACAACCCTGACAAGATCAGAATCCTCAGCCATTATAAAACACACTGTACATGTTTACTAGTTTGGATCCTTCTAGTTTTTCAGATCTTTTTATTACAAAGACTTAGAAACATTTTATTTTTAATTATGGCTGCACACGTGTGTGTGCATATGCATGTGTGTGTGTGTGTGTGTGTGTGTGTGTGTGTGTATCCTTGTGTGTACATATTTTTCTTTAGGAAAAATGTCCAGAAGACCAAAAGCATGAGATTCTCTGGAAGCTGGTGTTCTAGGCAATTATGATCCAGTCACTTGACTTGGGTGCTGGGAACCAAACTTAAGTCCTTAGGAAGAATGGTATACAAATGTTGCTCTCAACCCATGAGCTATCTGACTAGCACCTTTTCAGACCTTCTGATTTAGCTTTCCTATTCTTCAAGTTCAGATTCCAGGGACATTTGCCCTCAGCATCCTTGTGTCCTGTTTCATTCACAGTCAAACCACCTGTTCCCTTTACTAAGGCCTTTCCCCCAGGGCATCCAGCAAGTCTGCTTCCTCACCTGCATGCCAATTGAGTGGGCTGAATTCAGAAAGGACAATGTCTTCTTTTTTAGGGAGGAGAGTGGAGGCTTCAACACAGAGTTTTTTTGTGTACCCTGGCTGTCCTGGAACTTGTTCTAAAGAACAGGCCGGGTTCAAAAGTCACAGAGATCTGCCTGCCTCTGCCTCCACTGTCCAGGAAAAAAACTGTGCCTTCTTAACTAAAGTCTTAAGAACCTAAAAATATGTAAACTCATAAAGCTGTATGCAAAATCTGGAATATCTTTATGTTTGGGGAGAAAAGGCCTAGAGGAATTATCGGTTCCTCAGAGGTATGCGACCCTTAAGAAATTAAAATGAATGCCCCCAACTTAGGACAGTACCTGGTACAGGGTGGATATGTATTGGTATCTCTTAACTTGTGGCAACACGCTACAGAGCCATGGCATGGCAGGAGTTTGTTCTCATATGAAGAGACAGTCTGAAGTTTCTTGGCCTGGACAGTTTATGCGAGGTAACTCTGTACCACTTTCTACATGCTTAAGTTCTATACATAAAAAACTACTGAACCTACAACTGTTAAAAAGAGGGGGAGGGGGAGGTTTATAGATTTTCATGTAAACACAAGCCTCTCAGATTCCCAGTTTCCAAACCTCAGTCAGTCCTCCATCTACTGCCATAGGAGACATGTTACAGAAGTGTTCTACTCAAGCCAAAGTAGACAGGTATCAAGTTCATTGAAATCACAGGAATTGGCAACTTATACAGTAATCACAGACATCATCTCTTGAAAGTCCCAATGTAAAATGAGCGACTTCAAATCTAAACTCTCTAACTTCTTCCTTTCAAGTTTTACCCTAGGAAAAGCATGTTCACAGGGAAAGGAGGAAGGGCAAGGTGGTGGCATCGGCAACTCTGTCCCAGGAAGAGCAAAGCGGAGTACCATCATGATTAGGGAAGAATAGATCCATAAAACCTTACAGTAAAACTCAGTAAGGCTTCATATCTAAGAATCACTGGTTAAGAAGAGAGGCAAAGAGACTGGCACCACATGACACCTAGTGACAGAGCAGGCAGGCAGCGCAGACAGCCCTGCATAAAGTCAACAGCTCAGCATAAAGCCAGAAACAAGGAAACAAACAGCAAGTAAGATCATGGTCAACTCTGGGCATGATCCTTGGTCTCAGATAGCTTTGGCTTTGCTGAAAATTCTGGTAATTATTGGTAACCTGCCACTAAACCCTGATAATACAATCACTCTAAGATCAACAACATCCAGCATCCCTTTTGCTGCGCATGAAGCAGGATGCGCATGAAGACAGGGAAGGCCAGCTAGTGAAATGCAAGAATGACAAAAGGCTAACGGATGCAGCTGGAATGTTTTAAGTTCTATGTATAACCTAGGCAGAGGTGAGACCACAAAGTTGGGAGAATCCCAACCTCTGTTCACAAGTCAAATCTACAGCACAAGCCTCTGGGATCTGAGCTGTCTGGAGCAGAAGGCTGTATCACTTAAAGTGAGGGTTATACATAACCTGAAAATACAAACCTATCTCCCTATTGCTTTTGTTCTGAGATATGTCTTGCTATTGATTCCCCAGCTGGCCCTGAACTTATAACATTCCTACTTCAATCTCTCAAGTATAAGGGCTACGTATGAACCCCACAACTAGCTCTAACTATCCGTCTACCTAGTGTGCACAATAGTTCTCAAGCTTCCTAACTCTGCAACTCCTTAACACAGTTCCTCATGTGCTAACTCCAACCATAAAATTATTTTGTTGCTAACTCATAACTGTAATTTTGCTTCTTCTATGAATAGTAATGTAAGTATCTGACATGCAGGATATGTGATACATGACCCCTTTGGGGTTGTGACCCACAGTTTGAGAACCACTGCTCTAGATAGGTAAGAAGGTGAATCTACAACCCAGAGTGCTACCTAAGAATGGTGTGTTCAGGCTAGGCATACAACTCAGTTGGCGGTATGCTTCAGGCACAAGGCCCTGGGTTCAAATCCCTAATATCTTTTTTAAGTTTTTAAAAAGGCTTACACTTTGAGTAAAAAACCATTATGAAACTGAGGATGTTCTTTCTGTAGTGTCCCAGCAGAACATCCCTCACAGACATCAATCATGCTTACTACTTACCATGAGCCAAGAAAAATATGTTTTAAAAAAAAGGAAAGAGCTCTTCTTTAAGAAAAGGCAGACTACCTCATTAATCTATTCACTCTTCTCGTGCAAAAAGAGAAAC
Organism: Montemys delectorum; assembly: GCA_019843815.1. Lineage (NCBI taxonomy): Eukaryota > Metazoa > Chordata > Mammalia > Rodentia > Muridae > Montemys > Montemys delectorum. The sequence continues at coordinate 8,702 of JADRCD010192986.1, read as the reverse complement.
CTGAACCTTTTGCTAAATACAATTGTACACTAAAACCAGTAGTCATAATCCAAAATTGCTTTTTGCAAGACTCAGAACCATTTAAGATGGTCATACGTCAACAAATTTCACATGAAAAACTGTCAGAAACTATGAAGCCATTCTCATGAGGGATGCTAACCACCATTCCCTTTACATAACGTGCAAGCACTGATCAGCTCATGTTAGCAATGACAGCATCTTACCATGTGCGTTTTCAGCCCCTCCTATCCCAGCCACACATTTACCAAATGTACTTGGATCTAGTGAATGATGGGTGCTGTAAGGGAAAATACGACTGGCCCAACTGTCTGGTCACTACTGTCAAGCCCTAGGTGCTGATCTGGGGTTAAAAGGCTCAGAAAATCTATTGGAATGTGCACCCTTATGTCTGTCTTTAATACATGGGAAAGAACACCCACAAAATAGAATTAAGTCCTACAATAAAAATCTAAGGGCAAAATAGTACAAATTAATAATACAGAAGCACACACTGGACTTGCTGAAGGCCTTTTGATGGAACAGCACCCATCACTCTGCTGTGTGTATGCTCTGCTCCATCACTCCTTGGTTGGTTTCTAAGGGCATTTATATATTACTTGCTTTATGCTAAGCATCAAACACATACTCATTTTGCCTTGGGAGAGGGGTGTTCTAATTACCTCCCTTCCTTATCAGCTGAAGAACTGAGGGTAAGCGAGAGAGCTCAGCAGCTTACACAGAACTCAATGTGGTCTAATGGCATGTCTCTCTCTGGTCCTTGCCTGAGCTCTAACCAGAAAATACAGATTGGACGAAATTATAGAGAAATCTCAAAAGGACTGCCTTCACTAACAGCCCCACTACCTTAGTAAATTCGCTCACAGGCTAATGTGGAAGGAAGTGTGCTCCTGTCTGTCTACAATGCTCCTGTCTACAGTGGGGAAAGCAAGAGCAGCAGGCCAGCTCTGCTCCCTACCCGACTCCCCACTGACTCTGCCTATTCAGGGCCAGAAAGTCAAATCATCCTGCAGGCTTCAGCTTCAATTCTGGGAGAGCAGCTGAGGTTTGAAAGTGCCTCAAGCAGAGTCCACAGTCCTCTGATCCTTTTCAGTCTCAAACTCTGCAACTGAGTGTCATGCAGCCATGCTAGGAATGAGGTCAATTACTAGAGTACTTGCTAGACTTCCTCGCCTCCTCCCTGCCCCTGGGGTTCAGACTCTTCCCAGTACTCGCTCAGAACTGTCATTAGCCCTTTCCTCTCCATGAACCTGGCCCTACAGTTAAGCTAGTCTTAGTCTTCTCTCCTATGGGTTCCTGCAGGGTAGACCAGAGATGAAGAGGTGGGAAGGAAAAAAAAAATGAGGCCAAAATTCAAAGGTTCTGGTTTTAAGTCACTATTTTAAAAGAGTCAGTGGGCTGGCTGGAGTATAGCCCAGGAGGGAAGTGGTTGCCTACTAAACACAAAGCCCTAGAATCAATCCCCAGCATCACAAAGAATCAAATAATATACAACGTATGGCCAAAATCCAAAGGAAGACATACAAACAAACATACATGCTGTGATTGTGAAGATCTTAGATCCTGAGCGGCCTCTTCTTTCCCATCCACTAATTCCACTGTTCCTTACCACCCACTTGTCAAATGTGACAGCCCTAGACACCTGAGACCTGCCTTCTACATCAATATCACCACTTCCTTAGAGCATAAGGCACTGACACTTTCAGGTAACTACACCTGCCTACACCCCACTTTGCCTCACCAGTAGGGGGCGCCAACAAGATGATGTGCTTTAAGACATCAAAGTATTAAGGTACCAACAGGTTAAAATAGCTTTGGATACAAGAACCCCTGGAATAAACATGCTAGAACTAAGTAGTCCAACCTGTACCAATCCCCCTATGATTATCTTAAGCAGGGAAGCCAGGTCAACTCCTACCTGTGGCTTTAGGGGGAATTCTACCAAATTACAGCTCAGTTTATACCCACCTAAACAAACAAGACAGGTTGAAGAAACATAGCTGAGAGGAGGGTATTCACTAACACCATACTAGGGTCACAACTTATTTGTAACCCATTCCCCTTCCCACTCCAACTCAGTCTTCAGTGTAAATATGTGTTAATTCATACACTACACTTCTGGAAATTAACAGTGACTCCCGATACAGTACATGAAATGCTTCATCAAGGACAAAAGTAGCCAGGAGACACCAGAAAGACAATATACACAATCCTTTCATCCAAATACCTTAAACTTCCATTAAGATGGTCTATTTTAATCTATTTCTGTTGCTATAACAGAATATCTGAGACTGGGAAACTTATAAATAGAAAATGATTTGGCTCCTAGCTCTGGACGCTGAGAAGTCTGAGAGCCTGGCAGTTGTATCTGGCAAGAAACTTGCTGCTGTAACCATGGCAGGCAGAGAGGTAGGAAACACAGGACAGAGACCAGGAGAAGGAACTCAGCTTTCACAAAGAGCCCACTCAAACAGAACCATCCCATTCCCACATGGACTGTCTAACAAGTCTCACTCTCTGTAATGTTAATTGCCATATCCTGCATGTTTTGGTCAACCGTCTATAAAGTCTCACTTTCTGTGACGGTTTATTACCCAGAGTGGTCAGGGAAACCTGTCTGGGGCCTTGAGGGAAAAAAAAAAAAAAAAAAGATCAGACACACATACAGAAAAGCTGGGATCAGGTGGGATGTTCTAGATCTGATAGAGACATACCAACAACCTTATACCACCCTGGAATCTCAGTGCATTATTCTGTACAGACCAGAAGGAGTAGTTAGCTAGTCTCAGCAGGAAGTCTTCATAGAGAACCATCTTGTTACAGTCATCCTTAGGGAGGAGGCTGTGGTTGCTAGTTTTTATTCACACTGCCAACTGTTCAAAGTAGGACCAGAGGAAGGCTTTGCACCCAGCTGAGCCTCACCCTGAGGAAGGGTTCGCAAACTGCCCTAGGTCTGCCATATTGCTGTCTTTGACAGGGCTATTGACATGTCAACAACACACATTCACCGAGCTTCCTCTGCTTCCCAGTTAATTTTGACTGTCAATTCAATTATTCAAAATGATACAAACCTCTGGTGAAGTTCCCAGAGACACTAACTGATGAGAAAGACCCACTCTAAATGTAAGTAGCACTATCCCATAGGCGCAGGTCTCCAAATGAATATAAGAGAAGATAAGCAGCCTACAGAATTCCCCTCTCCCTGCTTCCTAACTGTAGACACAATGTGGGCAGCTGCCTCACATGACTGCAACCATGCTTTCCCCCACCATGATAGACTGGACCCTCAAACCGTGGGCCAGAACAAACCCTTTTTCTTTAAGTTGGCTTTGTGCCTATTGCACCATAACCACAGGAAAAGGAACCCAAACACTTTCCAATTGCATCACACTGGCAATTAAAACTTTAGCACAACTCTTTTGGGACACTGAAACTATGGCATGGTCATTTCCCACTCCCATGAAATAGGAGACTCTCTTCAATAAGCAGCTTTGGACTGCCTCACCATGAGGACAGTAAGTCCTCAGAAGCTTGCATGTAGTGGTGACTAACACTGCCAAATCGCTCTAACTTTCCCAACCTACAAACTAATTACAAATGCCATCCACCAAACAGACAAAATAATACTGTACCTACACTTAAGTTTTACCAATAAAAACATAACTATAAAATTGTATGGAATGAAATCAGATTTGTCCTTGGGTCATTTTGGAAATGCATTTTCGAAGCAGAAAAATACCACAAAACATGGTCATTGGCTGTGGTCTGAATGTTTGTAGCTCATCAAAATTCCAAAGTTATGACCCAAGGTTATGCATGGCCTTAAGAGGTGGGGTCTTTAAGCAGCAGAAGCCCCGTCCATGAATGGGATCAGTGCCTTTGTCCTTGGCACCAAGTATGCTGAAAAGACACCAAAAGTCCACCAAGAACAAAAGCAGCCAAGAAACCCCAGAAAGTTAGTACACAGTGTCCTTTCATCCACGGGCCTCAAACTCTTGGTAATCATAGTCCATTTCCAGTGCTATAATAGAACACCTGAAACTAAATAGTTAGTAAAAACCAAATAGTAGTCCTCATCAGACACCAAACAAATCTGCCGAAACCTTGACCTGAACTTCTCAGTCTCTAAAACCATAAAAAAGAAACATAACAACCCTTGGTCATATGTAGACACCCCCCCCCCGCCAATGTAACATTTGTATCCTGAATAAACTAAGAATCAAAGCTTCTTTACTTCTAATATTTCTCTATTTTAGACAGAAAATATAAACATTAGCAGGTTAAAAAAAAGTATAATGAAAATCAGAGCTGGGTGATTCTCCTAGTCACAAAAAAGGGTCTGAGCTAGCAATACGGCATCCCTGTCTACAATGCAAATGTTTTTGTTTTCTGGAAAGGACTGGTGCAGAGTCTGACAGAGTGAAGCTGGGAGATAGCAGAGGCGACAGCTACAAGTGGACAGCTACAAGTGCGCAGCCTCCCCAGGTGAAACATCAGGAAGGAGTCAACTGTCTATCAGAGCTTTGCAAATCAGTCAAATGCTAAGCAACCGATAGAAGCTGGAGTCAAGGAAAAGTCAACTAAAAATAAGCAGGTTTACAGTGCTCTCACTGTCTTGCCCACCTGGCGCAACAGCCCATGTTCCCTGACTAGGACTCTAATTCCAACAGGAGTAGAACAGACCTCCTTGTCCCATTATTCAGTAACTGCTCTAGTCTGTCACAAAAACCTGCTGCATATCTAACCCCAAACTCACTCAAGCTGGAGAAAGGCTGGCATTGCTCAGAATTAACTGAGGTAAGCATCATAACTGAGACATAAGATAGATCCAGGAGACCTCAAAAGGAAAAGACGAGGGTGTCCTTGGGAATTAGGGCAATCAAAAGCAGCATGCACATGGGAAGATTTCAGGAACCAAACACATGCTCGGAGTAATGTACAGGCTCAGAAGCAGCATGAGGAGACTCGGGTTTCACCTCAGGTTGCATTTGGACCAGATACCAGTCTGTGTAACTGTTCAAAGTAGGCCCATAAAGAGCCAACTAGCAAAGACAGAGAGGGATTTAGTTTGTTACTTGTTTCATTTTTTTTTTCCACTTCTGATTACTTGCATACTCAAACAAAAGAGTCATAAGCTAAAGGCTAGACTAGTCTAAAGAGCAAGCTTAAAGCCGCTGTGGGAAATTTAGTGAGATCCTAAAATAAAAAGCATTTTTAAAAAGTTGGCGGAATAGCTCTGTGGTACAGCACTTGCCTATCATGGTCAAGACTGCAGGTTCAATCCCTGGCACTGAAATTCAAAACAACACAACAATAACAACACCACAAACTTCCAAGCAACCCTCAACCAGAAAGGGCAAGGAATATGGTCCCTACAAAAAACACCTTAAAAATCAAGGGAGTAGGGGAGAGGGAAGGTGATAACCCTCAAAAACCAGAACCAAAACCCAAGCACACCCCGAAGAGGAAGAGATTCAGATTCCAGAGAGCATAACCCATCCATCTGGACTTTCAACAGCAAAGACAACACCAGCAGATACAAGTGTAAGGAATACAAGGCACAGGAAGTAGAAGTCCATTCAAAATGAACAGAAAGTACCGAAGGAGGCTACTGGTTTTGGTATGCAAAGACTTTAAAGTGATTTCTAAAATATACGTTTAGTATCAGTATGCCATGGAAGGTGAAATGGAGAGTATTATCAACAACAGTCTATTCAAAGATACAATACATCAAAAATAAGAAAGAAAACAAGAGACTGACCAGAAGCAAGGATTAACCAAACTACAGGAAAAATATAAAGTTTAACAAACCTTGTTCCATAGTGGACAGAAGAACTTCAGAGAACACAAATAAGGAACAAGAGCATTGTACAGCATATAAACCAACTGGATCCTGCAGCCACAGCAAACACTGCCCCAAACAGCAAGGGCAGATGCTCTTGTTGAATACAGTGCACACTGGTCCCCAGAACAGATCTGTCAATTCTAAAAGACTGAGATGGAACAATGCACATGCGGTAACAGCATCTCCACATTTCTCAACACAAGCTCCTCAAAGAAAGCCATCAGGTTGTCACAGTGGCTCTGGGCATTCTCCATAACCCATGCCTACCTCCAAACAAAATCTGTTGCTACGGAGGTGATGCCAAAGAGGTGGGGGGTTGTTGATATTTGCTATTTACTGTTGCTTTTTCTTTACCACAGAAAAGTGTTCACAAAAATCCATTTTAAATTGTGAAGCTCTTCTCTTCCTCTATGGCTGTCTCCAGGTGCCAGAACACTCCAAAGAAAGACCTCACGAATATAGTCCTGCACATGAATGATGGAGAAATGTTTACTGCAATTGCACTGCTTCCAAAGAGGGCTGAACCCAGCAAGCAACCAATCAGAGCAGCCCTTTCAGACTATGAATTTCCTCAGTCATATAAAATCTCTTAATGATACTTAAGTCACTAGTCTACCAACAGTTTTACTTGGGAATGGGCTAACATATGCAGTAACATCTGTGGCCTGCACAGGAAGAGCCTAAATAGAAAGCTGTAAGCCCAGTCACATGGACTATGAACTATGCCTTTCTTCAACTTACTCTACCAGTTCCTTACCTCTGCTGCAACCTAAGACAATGAATTATGGGATTGTATTATGTTTACAATCAAGTCTATTCCAATGATGAATTCAACGGCTCAGTGGCGAAGAGCACTGCTGTTCTTATCTCACAGAGGACCCAGTGGATTCCCAGCACACACATGCCATCTTACAACCATCTGTTAACTCCAGGTTCTAGGGATCCAATGCCCTCTTCCAACTTCCACGGGAACCAGGCACGCAAGCAGTATTCAGACCCACAACCAGGTAAAACATTCACATATAAAATTTTAAAATATTAAAAATAAATGTTACAAAATACTCAGATATATGATTATTTGATAGGACACATTATAAAAAAAATGAGGAAGGGGGCTCACAATCCCTTTCTGCTGATGGCAGTTAACCATAAGGTTCTTCAGGATAAGAAAGGACTTTCTTCTTTTATTCTTACACTACTCAGTACTTTTTTTCTCAATTATATAAAAACACATCACATTTTAAAAAAATGCTAAGTTTTGGCAAGAGATGCTCAGCAGTTAAGAGCATTTGCTGCTTTTGCAGAGGACCAGAGTTAAGTTCTCAAACTCCCACATGGCAGCTTATGACCATCAGTAACTCCAGCACCAGGGGATCCAATTCTGAGGCATGCACATGGTGCACATACATACATGCAGGGAAACATTCATATACATAAAACAAAAATACCAAGAGTCAATAAGCACTATGAAGGTCACTTACTTAAAAAAGTTAAGATGCCACTGCCTGAAAACAGTGCAATGTCCCTTCTGTAAACTCTCCTACCCATGTAGTCCAATTGTTAAACTTCTGATGAAGCAAAATGACAAATGCTGTCAGCCACCCTCCCATGAGGGAAGATGAGGAGGAACACTGTGGGCTCTCCAGCACCCTGACTCTTGGTGAGCAATGCTCCACATATTCACAACAAGTGTAAGAGCCTGTACTGTACATTCCTTCCCAAAAGAGTTGATGAGGAGCACATTTATGTAGCAGCAAACAAACCAAAGTGTATGACCAACCAAATCTTCCTGCAGCAGTGTGCTACATGCTCCAGCACCGGGTCTGCCAGCTGCTGCCTAAACACTATTTTCCAACATCTTCTGAAGACTAGTACTTACTCAAATAGATTTTTAAGAGAAAATGAATGCAAAATATTGTAATTATTAGAAGATTATTATAATTAGGTATTCTGTTCTTTTCTTTGATACAGGAATAAAGTGCCTGCAACTTGCAAGGAACACAAAGTGCCTTCTTTGGTCGCTTATTAGTTGTCTTGGAGGTGACACCCACCCACTGAGCAGACATCCTGACCCGAGTGTGTTTCCAACTACAGTTCTCCCCTCAAGTCTCCAGCAAGTTCATCAGGTCTTCTCAGGTCCTTATTCCACAAATGCCAGTCAAGCAGAAGAGGAAGGAAACCATTCAGCCATGGGGTCCTATCACCTTCTCAAACACCTCATGTCCACCTTGTGGGAAAGCAGAGTGGTCTCACACATGCAAGGTGATTTAGCCTCTCCTCTTCTCTAAGACAAGGAGAAAGAAAATGAGTTTGTTCATAATATATACTCATTTCAAATCTGGGTGAGTACTCAAAACTCTTTTTAAAATTCTAATAATCTACTATTTACAGTGGAAGTAATGCATGGTTCCTTGGCTCCATAGACTACACTTCCTTCATCTACCAGACTAATGAGCCTTCAAACTTTCTTCCAAAACACATCACCTTTCTGTGTGCCAGCAAGCAGCCAAGCAAATGCACGGCCCTTCTCATGAACCATCTTTCTTTTATATATATAAGACAAGACAAGCCTGCAGCTTACCCCCACTGTAATTTCCATCTAAAGCACAAAAATAGGTCTCAACTTCTGACCTCTAGGAATGAGATGCTCTGTCCTACACCCTTCCCCATGCGTGTCACACAAGGCCTTGTAAAATGCTTTTTACAAGGACCCCGATTCCTGCAATGACTGTTTCCTACCTTCCATCTTACCATAATCTGCCAAAAGTTTTGGTATATATTTGTTACTCTCATTGTGTAATTTGCAGTTGACCCTCATGTCTGAGAAGGTCTTATTACC
>JADRCD010192985.1:1643-16804 GCA_019843815.1 Montemys delectorum | reverse complement strand
GGACCCTTAATAGGAATCTCTGTGGGTGAAGCCTGGGGCTCAAGACTTCTTATGAAACCCTAAAGCGATCCTAGCGTGCAGAGGTTAGAATCCGGTCAGCGTCTGTGACTAATGAAGTTAGCTACCCGGGGAAGCATGCTAACAGAGCAGACTGCCCCAACATGCTTTGCTCTCCTCTCTTTTATCTTGTGACAACCTTGAGAAAGCCCTGATGGCACAAGCCATAATCCAGCAATCTGGGGGACTGAGGCAGGAGGATCACAAATTCAAGGCCTGACTGAGCTACAGAGGTAGTTCAAGATCAGCCTGGACAGCTTAGTGAGACCCTGTCTCAAAATAAAAGGTGAAAAGGGGGTTGGGGTGCTGGCTGCGGTGGCACACACCTTTAACCACACTTGGGAGGCAGAAGCAGGAGGCTCTTTGTGAGTTGGAGGCCAGCCTGGCCTACATAGTCCACTTCATGCTCAAAACTAAACAAGAACAAACAAACAAAAACAATACCCTCCCCCAAAAGAGTTGGTGGGGGTGACTTGGTGATAGAACTCAAGGTCCTGGGTTCAATCCCCACTCCGTGGTCTCTATGATAAAGATGTTGTCTACTTTCCAAAGGAGAAAACAAGGCCCATAAGCGTATAAATTACTCCTACGGTCTTAAAGCTAATTTGGAGCAGGTTAGAATTTACCACCAGGCTATCAGACCTTCCAGCCCAAATCCTCTCCTCTTTCCTGGTACTTCCAGAGAAGTGGGGTGGCAAGCAGATATAGGAGCCCATGACAGATGCACTCATCCAAAGGCTTCTTTCAGGAAATGATTGCTTGCACACAGGACACCTGGAGAGTCTGAGTGCTAGCCTACTCCTCCTCCATAATGTCGGAGGCTCCGGGGGCCACAGAACCCAGACAATAAGCCACAGCAGAACTTGTCTCACCCAGCTCTGGGTGTGTGGGCCAAGGAAGATAGAGTGCCTGAGGGTGCTCCCCCAGGGGCACCATGGTATCCTGGGAGTGGGAAGATACCACTCCAGGTCTCAATACTCTATAAACTGTCCAGAGGAAGTAGGAAGGCAGCCATTCCCCATGCCTGGACCCCAAGGTGAACACATTTAAGGGTACAGGGCGCTGCCTGGTCCTGACCATGGTAGGGACTGAGGAAGACAGCCCTGCGGCCTTCTATCGGGGGACAATGTGAGTTCAGGGTCCAGGGGCCACAAGGAACTTGTGACTTCAGGTCCCTGCCTCTGTCAGCAGACTCTAGGCTGAGAAACGTCAGGAACCTTTCTTATTCTAAACCACCTCCAGTAGGCTGGGAATGCTGGGGACCTGAGTGGCCGTCTCTAGGCCAAACCTACGGTGAAGTGGCAAGATTCCCCCTCAAGATCCACAAGCCCCTGGCAGACAAATCCACTCTCTCCCCCCAAGCAGCAGCCATAACCGGCAGCCCCAGGCCCACCGCCCGCAGAGGAGGGGGCCCGTGCAATCGCACACCCCAGTGAGAAGCATGTGCAGGGCAGAGGCGGGGGTGAGGGGGGGGTAGGGCAGGACATGCAGTTGTCACAGAGGCAGAAGCATCTCGCACTGACCTTGAAACTCCAGTAGTTTGGTTGCTGATGGAAATAAGAGAAGAGACGGTTATAAGGGGCTGCCAGGGAAGAGGGACAGGGATGGGTCAGAGATTCTTGGGACTCAACCCTGGGACATGGGCCTCCACCCTCTGGGAAACAAACAGCAGGCCATGCCTGTGCCTCTCAATTCTCCCCCCGAGGCTGGGACCTTCTGGGTGACCCAGGATGGGCAGGTTCCAGATCTGCTGATGGGGAAGCAGGAGAGAACGTTCCAGATGTTTCAAGTGTCTGTCTAGCCACAGTGACTGACCTCAGAGAGAGCTACAGGTGAGCAAAAGGAGAGATGACCACAAGCTGCTCAACGGTTTGAGGGGAGGGCGGGGTTAAATCTGAGCAGCAGGACCAGAAAGGTGGTACTCCTTATGAGAGACCAAGGTAACGTGTCCCAGAAAAGATGGTGCTCCAGCTCAGTTGGAAAAAGGGAAGAGTGGCAGACTGGGAAGAAAGGTGTGCTGAGCAGACCAGGTACCCTAGAGCAGGCAAGGGGGCTAGGAAGAAGCAGAAGGGAGTGAAGGTGTCAAAGGTTGTCATTAGATGCTAGGGATGGGAGTTATGTATAGATCAAAGTACAAAAACACAGAGATGAAATGTTGTGATGTGAATAGGGACCCCAGTAGGGCTGAAGGCAGGGAGTAGATGGTAGCGCTGGGACTGAGGCCAGGGTAGGCAGGCCCGTGTGCCAGGATGTGCAAGGATCGTGGAGAAAAGTGGACCAATGCCAGTGACCTCTGGCACTTGTCAGTTTGGATGGGGAGCTGGGGCAGCACTTGGTGGCAGAGAAGAGTTTTAGGGGGCCAGAGGCTTCTCTTAGCTCTCAGTAACCCAGGGTCGCCCTGCCCTCCCTAGAGACCAGAAGGCTCTTCCAGATGGCCAGCAACAAGGGAAGGACAGCCCCGAGGGCGGGCTGGTTCTTGGCAAAGCTGAGGGTACCCTGCTGACCGGTGCCAGCCTCAGCAGGAGAACAGAGGCAGCAGATGGCCTGGCCCCAGGGTGCCTGGCACGAGCAGACAAGATTCACCCCCCCCCCCATGCCTCAGAGCCACTGGCAGAGGAGAGGAACTCTGAGGGTTCCCGCTGGGAGGACACCATACTGAGGTGTCCTGTGACCCAGGGATGCTTTAAGGGCAGGGAGGAGCTTGGGAGGAGGTGAAGATGGCTACTGCTGGGTGGACTTTATATGGACAGCTCTTTGGGGTGGGGATGATGACAGTCTGGGTCTGGAGGAGAGTGGTGTCAGGGGATGCCTTCAGGTATCACAGGAAGGGACAATGTGGCTTAAAGACTTGGGCCACAGCTTCTGTGACCTTGGATAGAAAAGGAAGCACGGAAGGTGAAGAGATAGCAGAGCCAGGCTGGGGACTTGGAAAGGTTTATATTGAAAGTCATGTTTGCAGACCACGAGTGATGGACGGCTCTGCGGAGAAAGTCTCCTGCTCCCCACCCACCCCACAGTGGGCACAGGAGCCCTCCATAGCACTCTGCAACATGCATGCTGTTCCAGTGAGCTGGCCGACTCGGACACATCCTTGGGTAGACAAGGAGGTCACAAACATATCCAGAACAACAAACACACCCACCAAGGTGCACAGCACTAAGGGAAGCCATGAGAAATGGCCCAGAAACACAAAGCAACTTGGAGACGTCCACACCGAGACCAGCCTATTCAGACCTACGTGTATCTCCAAGGACCCTAGCTAGAGCTATACTCAGTCAAAGACATAAGAGGTGGCAAGGCCAGTCACACCCACCCTTAGCACATCACAGACTCATAGAGGCTTGGGCACCCATTCACACACATATACAAACACTAGCTACAGAAATGTACACAAAATAGTATACAAGGACCAGCAAGACTGCTCAGTGGCTAAAGGTGCTGGCTGCCAAGTGTGATGATCTGAGTTTGATAGCTGGATCTCACAGAGTAGAATGAAAGAACCCACTCCCCCACACTGCCCTCTGACTACCACACACACACACACACACAGACACACACACACACAGACACACACACACCATGGCAAGCACATGCCCTCCTCCATACACATGTATACTTAGTAAATGTTAATTTTTTTCATTAGACCAATGTATGAAATACAGATTCAAAGGAAATGCAATGTCCTTTTTCTGTTCCCCTCTACTAGCTGGCTCAGGACATTTGTGTCACCTCTGGCCAGTATCCAATGGCTACGATGGTCTGGGAGTTGATTTCCTGAATTAAGAAAGATAAAAGTTGTCCCCTCCCTAATCCTGCCATCAGTCTCAGCACAGGGACTCAGGATATCTGGGAGAGATGAACAGGGACCCAACTGGTGTTCCTAGAAGATGGGCAGGCAAGATGCAGCTATGGCCACATAGACTGTGCCTCACTGTGGGTTCCAAGCATGTACACACCCACCAGTCAGTACCTGGAAGGCTTGGGTCACAAACAGACCCACGGGAGAGAACAGGGTGGCATCGGTGTCTGGGAAGGGCCATCCTAGCTCTGGGAAAGGTACAGATGGAAGAGAAGCCATATTTATGTCTGGGGGGCCTTGGATGAACAAATGACGCATCCAGCCATCGGATTTTGCAGCTCTGAGTGCCAGGGCCTCCTCTAGGGAGCCCTGCCTCCTTCCTTGGCCCCCTCTTCAAATGGAGAAGGATCCTTTCAGCTGGCCTCAACAGGAACAAGGTGCATGGTCTCCAAGCAACTCACTGTCCTTGGAGGGGAAAATTGCAGCAGGGAGAAGTCCCCAGGGAGATGGCCCATCATCCACCCTTTTAGGTGTGAACCCAAGGGACCAGCCCAGCAGAGGCTCCTCCTCTATTGTGCAAGAGGGACACCTCCAGTCCCTCCGTTCTCTTACCCCATTCCTGGTCGTAGGTTCTTCAGCCTGTGCCCTACACATACCTGCTAAGTAGCAATGCTCTCAACAGATCCATGGCAATGAATAAATGTCAGCCAACCAGGCAAACCAGGCAAGGCCAGCAGGGAGAGGGATAGCTCTAAATACTAGGCCTGGTCCCCTCCCTTCATTTCTGGGCTCCTGTTCTTCTGAGTCTTTTTCCTGAGACTGTCACAGGTCTAACCCTGAAACAATAACAGGGGAGCTTAATGTGGTGGCGAACGCCTTTAATCCCAGCACTTGAGAGGCAGAGGCAGGTGGATCTCTGCGAGTTCAAGGCCAGGTTCCAGGACAGCTAGAGCTACATAATGGACTCCCATCTCAAAAATAAATAAATAAATAAATAAATAAATAAATAAATAAATAAAGGCAGGGACGGGAGAGATCTGGGTCCCTCTGCTCTTCGCCCAACAAAACCTCACCAAAGTCAAGCTGTAAGGGCAGAGATAGCCTTCCCAGAACTGAGGGAATGCAAAATAAAGGAGCTGAATAGGAGAGACTGGCAGAAGCCGCTGCTTAGAAGGTAGGCTTGCAGGAGCTGGGGCAAAATGAGAACCAACCATCTCTCAGGACCATACTTTCAGCCACGGGGTAGAAGACTTCCCCCAGGGAGCCGAGGATATAAACTAACCAGTCTCTCTCTCTCTCTCTCTCTCTCTCTCTCTCTCTCTTAACCCCTGTCACTCCTTTCCAGTACTTAGTCTCGGGGTTGTCTCTCCCCCTAGAGCTGTGCCTCCCCCGCCCACTCCAGCTTTGGAGAGGCAGGACTCCCCATCTGGACCTTACCACAACCTCTTCCTCTTCCCCTGGGCAGAGGTCCCGGGGTAAGCGAAGTGTCCCCGTGACCCCTCCTTGACCTCCGGCCCCGAGGGAGCATCCTCCAAAGAGGAAGGCAGTCCAGGAATCGCACCCCCTTCCTTCGTCCCCAGACTGGCGCACACACCCACTTCCCAACTCGCGAGAACCCGAGTCCATGTAAACGCCCGCTCCCAGCTTAGGGGCTACGCCACGCGCCCTGTGGCCGCCGCGCACGGCCCTCCCCCAGGGGTTTGCAGCGACATCCGCAGCTCCGAGCCCTGCGGAGGCTGGGTGTGCGGTGCGAGGAGGGGGTGTACTGCAGGAGCCGCGCGGCACCCCGGGCCCGGGGCGCACCCCGGGAAGGTCATGACTTTCTGAGGTTGGGGGAGGGGGCGCCTGCCGCATTTAGGGGTGGGGGCCGACACTCGCGGAAGGCACCTGCTGCGGTGAGGAAAGGGAGGGGGCGTTTCTGCGAGATCGGGAACCCGCTGCGGTCACGCGCCCCGCACCCCTAGACTAGTCCTCGGAGCCGCGGATCGAGACCCGATCTCCAGGTCCCCGCCTCCCGCGGAACCCCACAGCCGCTCGTCCTTACCTGCGGCCACAGGTGCACGCTCCAGGCCGGGTCCCGCGTCGGGCGGGGGAGGGAGATCGGCCCGCTACTCCCACCCGCGCGGGCTCTCCCCTCCTCCCCCGGCCGCCTCCGCAGCCGCGGCCGGAGCCCTTTGCTGCAGTGCGAGAGCCGCCGCCGCCGCCGAGCCGGCCCGGGCCCCGGTCGCCCCGGTAACCGCGACTCCACCTGGCGCGGCGCGTTGCGCCGCCGTGCGCATCCCCTCTCGGCCCCCTCCCGCGGCGCGGCCCCGCCGGCGCAGCCCCGCCGAAGAGCCGAGGAGGCTGGTAGCTGCGTCGCCGCGGTCACCCGATACGCCGGCCCGCCGCCCGGGACTCGGGTTGCAGCAGGAGGGAGGGAGGTTAGACAGCGTAGGGGAGGCGCGCGGGGGGGGGGGGGGGGGCTGCGGCTGGGTCTAACCTCTGGTCCCTTCCCAGGATCCTCCTCACTGCCCCCCATCTCCAAAGGTCTTATTACCCCCACCTTCCCGGCTCTTAACCTCCTCTCAGCAGCGCCCCTTTGCCCCTTTAATCCTTCTACGACTTAATCCCCGACTGAGTCTGGGAGGCCTAGGATGCCTAAGTTTCCTTCTTGGCCTCTGATCATACCTTGCTGTGTGATTCTGGTCCTTTGCTGCCTGTCTCTGTGCCTTGGCTTTACAAAAATGAACCTCAGACTTACTCCTGGTGGGGAGGAATATGGTAAACTGTATCGATGACAAGACCCTGGGCTTACTATTAAGCTCTGGGGCAAAGGTCTCCTTCCTCCATCAGAGTATAATTCCAGACAATCACTCCATCACGGGACACAACTGAGCCCACTCCAGTCCAGCCTCATGTCTGCCTCTGAGACTCCAAAGCCCTAACCCTGCCCCCAACACTCCATCTGAGGGACCTGAGGCACCAGGGACCCACCTGTCCATCTTGCGCCTGACTTCTGTCCCAACTATGATTGTCCCAATCTTACAGTCAGCCTGTGGTCTCCACCACACAGGTGGCCGCTCACGACAACTCACTCTCACTTGTCATTCAGCCTTAGGAACAGACACATCCCTGTCCCTGTTCCCCAAGTTCAGTCAAAATGGGGCTGAGAGGCAGAGAGGAAGCAGCTCTGTGCCTTGAGAATGATACTCAGCACTCCAACCTGTTACTACACAGGTTCCTCTCAGCCTAGGCGCCCTGGCTCTGGAGACCCATCATATCCTAGCTGGTCACAATATCCTTTTATTTGCCTTGGGAAAGTCCAGCCTTGTCACACTCGAGTGCACGAAGAACTGGACCTCTTCCACTCAAAGAACTGGCAGCCACTGCCTTCTCCTACCTACTACAGTGGCCATCAAGTCCAAAACTCCCTGGCTCCAGGTACATACATCTAGAACTCCTCCTGGTCCTCCCAGGCCTGTTATTTCTCCTCTGGCAGTATGCAGGCCTGAGCTGGGAGCACATTCTGAAATATATCCTGTCGGGGAAAATGAGGCTCACGGAGGAACGGGGAGGGGGGGACTGGATCAGAAGCAATGGCTAGATGCCCTAATTCTTTTCGAAAAATTTCAAGAAGGGAGAGAGAGAGACACCACACAGAACTTCCTGGTGGTCAGATGGGAGAAGGCAGGCTCCACTCAGAACCAAGACTGGGGCATAAGACGAGAACAAGAGACTCCTGGGAGCCCAAGGAACAAGACTAGGTCCTCTTGTTTCAAAGAGGGAAATAACTATTTATTTGTTGGTCGGTTGGTTTTGAAACTGTTAATATCCCTCTAAAAGGTTCCAGCTAGATTTGGGGAGGCAATTATAAGGACTCAGTCAGGGAGATGTGAATACAGGGTGTGGGGGGTTCTTGAAAGTGGAGGGTTTGTACATAAGAGAGAAGGGATAGAAAATAAAAATTCTCAATATTCTCCCCTTACAAAAAAAAAAAAAAAAAGGCCTCCCCAAAGCCAAGCTCCACCATGGATTTTGCAGGGGGATGGGTGGCTCACCTGGGCAGGCTGGCCAGCCCCTGAGGGGGTGGAGTCGCCGTGGAGGTGGGAACAGAGGGAGCTGAGGAGGCACACAGGGTCCACGGTCCAGCCGCCGACCTGTGTGTGTGAAGCAAGGGACACCCCATTAGGGGGAGCGGGCAGGAGCCGCTGGGGATGGAACCGGACAAGGATAGATGTTCCCAGGGCAAGCTCTGGCACAAGGAAGGGAGCCAGAGTCATGTTGGGGGGCCTTCATAGTGGCTGGGACTCTTAACTAGGGCCCAAGTTTTTCTACATGTCAGACATTACATGGCTTCCCCTCCCCCACCCCAAGAGAATCCTGATTTCCAGTTTCCAGCCGCCTCCTTGCAAACTCCTCCACAGTACCTGTCTCCTCTCCTTCCTAAACAGGACACCTCACAGTGATGAGGATCACTGACAGGAGTGACCTCGCTCCTGCAGTTTCTGCCATCTCTGTAACACAGGTTTCCTGCTCCTACCCGAAGCCACCAGATGCAACTCCTCCAATGCTGTTCCCTCCTGCCCCTGGCCTCCGGCCCCAGGGTCTTCTCTCTGCCAACCAACCACTCCTGCCGGCTTCACAGCACGCTGCACCACGACTAAAAGGGCCCTGGGTCCTACCACGGAGCCTCTAAAGGAGCAGGTGGGGGCAGGACAGGGGAAAGGGGTGAACCCAAGCATGCTTGAGCTTCCATTCAGTCCAGAAGCATTCTCCAACTACTTAGTGTCTGCCAGCCTCCTCCCACATAAATGCTCCATGACGGGCTTGGTGCCCCTTGGAGCTGCCACCTGGCTGTTCTCATCTTTTCTTCTGCTCAACCTCCCAGACATCTGTCCAGTTCCTCATTACACCTGGTCTCCAAGCCCCTGAAACCGGCCACGGCTTCTGCTTACCTCTGCCTGGACAGTACCTAGGCATCTGCAGTCTAGGCACCGACTGTGCCCCCACCACTGGCTCCTCTCGGACCATTGTATTCCTCTTTAATGGCCCTTTCATGGCCCGCTCTCACTTCTGCCCCCCTAACTTGACTGCTCCCGGGTCTCCTGAAGCCACGCCTCCCCACCCCAGAGTTCAGAAAGGTATATATAAAGTCTCCATTTGGCATCCTGGGAAGGCCCTTCCCAGCTTCTCATCCCCCCACCCCCACCCCACCCCCACGACTCTCACCCATTTCTGTGTCTTTCCCAGGGACTGATGTCTCCCTGTCAGTCAAGAGTTTCTTTTTAGTTCTCACGAAGGCCTCATGTAGCCCCGGGGTTGGTAACTGGGGATGGCATTGAACTCCTGATTATCTTGCCCCTCCCCCCAGAGTAATGGGATTGCAGGCGTGCACCACTACAGCCAGTTTGTGCAGTGCTGGAAATCAAACCCACAGGCTCCGACCTACCAGGTCAGCACTCTATAGGAACTGAGCTTCATCCCCAGCCATTAGCTATGTCCTCCCTGCCCACCACCCCCTTTTTAGATCCAGACAGCGCCTGCTCAGTCTCCCCTCCCCCTCTGTCCAGACACCCTTTTCTCCCTCCTTCCCTTGCCTCAAGCCACCCCACTCCCAGCTTCAATTTAGTGTTTATAATAAAGACAACTCTCGCGGTCTCTACTGGCCCACCCCACTTTATCAGTCTGGCTCCTCGTGTCCCACTGCAAATCTTTCCCCCTACCCCTAGTCTCTGTCCCAGCCAGAGGGACTTTTGTGTCATGCCCCAAGTCCACACAAGCCCACGCTGTTTCCCCAGTACCTGCCGATACAGCATTTCTTCCTCTGTTCAAACCCTTTCACCCTGCTAGTCCTCATAGAGGGACCACTTCCTCCAGGAAGCCTTCCTATCAGACCTGTGTAACTGATATCTCTGATCCTAAACTCTCTCCCAACTGACCAGGACACTCATACAATGTTTAATTCCCCACCCCCAGCTAAGGAGGTCAGGGCTCTACCCGAGTCTAGAACCCCTTCTGATCCTGTTCCCAGGGGGACTCTGGAGCCTGGGAAAATGCAAAAGCCAGACAGACCTAGAGAGGATGTCTGGGGGCAAGCAGGGTCCCAGAAACACGTCAGTGTGTCCTTGATCTCTGCAATGAGGGGGCAATGTCCCTCCCCGATCCCTAGCCACACTGAGTTTGGCACCTAGAAAAGGAGCTGTGACCCAACACTCCTCAGTGCAACTGAAGGAATGCTAATGGACAGACGCTGTCCATCTTCTCCCAGAAGGGACAAGGCCTGAAATTCCAGAGCTGGGACACATCAGCCACAATGGCCCCCTGCCAACACAGGGCTAAACACAGAAGACTAGTCCTGAGAGAAAGCTGGTGCTTGAGTGGAGCCGGGCATTAAGGAATCCAGGCTGAGGGAGGCTGAAGAGGGAAGCACCCTACCTCACGGAGGCCCTGGGCCAAAGGCAGAGGCCCCAGCCCGTGCCCTTCCTAAGCCTTACTGAGGGCAGGAGAGAGCAAGGAATACAGATTCCAGATCAGTCACAGAGTAACACAGCCAGTCTGTGCGACAGAAGGAGGTAGTACTAGGCTCCAGTTCTGGGCTCCATTCAGGTTAAGACTGGGAACAGGTTAGATGCTGCCTTCCAAACCTCCCACATCTGAGAGAGGTGCCACAACCAAGCATTTCAGCTCTCCCACTGGGTCCTCGGTGCCCGAGGAGGCTTCCCTCCCATGCCTCTTCCCCTTTGGCCCCGTGGGGCTGAGGCACACCTTCCAGCCCTTCTTCCCACATTCTGACAGGCAGATGGCAAAGACCTGGAGACTGAGTCCCACTCCTTTCTCCTCCAGGCTCCAGAAAAGAACAGAGGGCCCTGCAAATAAACTCACCAACTCCAGGCTCCTAGCTGTGCCCCAGATCCCGATCCCGATCCCTACAGACCCCCACCCCTGATAACACTCACCTGCT
Organism: Montemys delectorum; assembly: GCA_019843815.1. NCBI lineage: Eukaryota > Metazoa > Chordata > Mammalia > Rodentia > Muridae > Montemys > Montemys delectorum. The sequence goes on along the minus strand of JADRCD010192985.1, from coordinate 6,008 downwards.
CTCGCATCCTGTCCTGCTGACCTCGAAGGGCCAGGGCATGCTGGGGGTACTTGCTCTTCAGGTGGTCCATGAACGCATCTCGCTTGCGGTCAGCATCGGCCTTCTGGAGCCCGCTGAGGGCCTCCAGGCTCTGGGCAGCGATCACCGTGTGCCGGCGCTCGGAGGTGTGAACCAGCCCCACGTTGGAGAAGCGCCGGCCCCCGCTGCCCCCTCCGCCCCCACCCCCCAGGGTCCGGTACTCCCGAGGGTACTCGGCATCGTCGGCAGACAGCATGGGGGGGCTGCTCCGCTCGGGATCTGCGAGAGGGGAGAGGGTCTGGGGTCACCAAGGCGCCATGTCAAAGAGCTGCCCATCTCCCACAAGGGTCCCTGTGGGGCAGGGTGGGGCCTGATGGGGTAGAGAGGCCTTTGGGAGCTGAAAGGGGGCAGGAGGGTATAAGAGGTGAACTTAGAATTTCAAGTTGGGGGTGGTGAGCAGGTCCTGAATGCAGCCTGCTCTTTAGTTTGCTTTGGAGCAGGCAGGGGATGTTGTCAGGACTGGAAAGGTAAGGAATATTGGAGGTGTCCAGGTCACCTCTCTAATTATATACTGGGTCCCCTTCCTAAAGACAGGGGAAAGAGCTGCACTGTGCTCTAGAACATTCTCTAAGGAGAGGCTGAAGCCATGAGCACCTTCCCCAGACCTGTGCATTCTGGACCTTATCCTTCAGCTGGGGGCTATCTAGCAGAGGGACCAGAGAATCATGGTCGGGGCTGGGTGAGGGCAAAGGTCAGTCACAGGGCTTTTTCCTAAGGATGAATGGTGGCCCAGAGTCTGGGACAGAGAGATTCCCTTTCCCTCCCTACTCCCCCAAGAGACAAACAGATGGACAGACAGCAGAGGCTGGGCACAGAGAGGACAGTGAAAGATGGACAGGGAGAAACTTACAGGAGAGAGCAGGCAGACAAAACAGGTCGACTCTCCCCTCCCCCCTCTTTCAAGATTTCCTCACAACACAAGACCCACAAGTGACTGCACAGGGGACAAAGACAGAACAGAAGTGGGACAGGGGAGGCCGGGGGCTCCTTAATCCCCTCCCAAGTCCCCTCAGGCGCCCCCTCCAGCTCCCAGCTTTCCCCTGCTTAGCCTTGCTTTCCCCGGGCTCACCCCTAAGGCAGGCAGGCCCTCCTGGGTATCCACTTTAGCCATGTTTCTGGACATGAAATAGAGTTGCTTGCTCTGTCCCCCTGAGGTCATCCTATTGAGAGACAGGACTCTCCATACATCCCACCCAACCCTCCCCCCCACTCACAGAATGGCAACCCCCCTAAGCATGGTCTAGGTAGGACTGGAGCATCAAGCCCCACCAGCCAGGCTTGCACCCACACCAGCATTATCCCACTGCACACACAGCTCCTGGAAAGACAGACTGGGGCAAAAGGAGACATGGCTGGGAATACTGGGACTTGGCCAGGTTCATGAGAGCCCTCTTCCCTCCACACAACTGTTTACCATGCCTGCTGCTAGGCCATACACATCCAACACACAACCACAGAGGAAGAAAAAGAAACGGAGTCACCCTCCCCCCAAAAAATGACTTGCCGGGTGGTGGTGGTGCACGCCTTTAACCCCAGCACTTGGGAGGCAGAGGCAAGTGGATTTCTGAGTTTGAGGCCAGCCTGGTCTACAGAGTGAGTTCCAGGACAGCTAGGGCTATAGAGAGAAACCCTGACTCGAAAGACTAGTTACTTCAGACCAACACACATACGCACATTCATGCGTGTGCATGCACGGGCACACATACACACAGTGTCACAGAGACATAGAACCAATCCGCCAGCAATACACTCAAGAAGAGCCATCACACACGGACACTCCATACTCATTGCACCAACACAGGGACACTCCATACTCATTGCACCAACACACAGGAAAGGGAAGGGAGAGGGGGAGAAGGAGAGGGAGAGAGAGAGAGAGGAAGGGAGGAGGAAGAAGAGGAGGGAAGGGAAGGGAAGGGAATGAGGAGGAGAGAGAGAAGGGGAGAGGTGGGGGGAGAGGGATGCAGGCACATGCATCTGGGGCTCATAACCCCAGAGGACCCAGCATTTCTCACTAAACCACAACAACAACAACAACAACAACAGGTCCCATAAGAACTTCAGTCATCAGCTGCAAGGGTCTCCCACCACTGCCTCAGCTCTCAACACTCCTGTCTGGCAGGTGCTACTGTGGTCCCCATTTCAGACATGGCTGCCAAACTTCAGAAATCCAATGACTAGTCGAAAGCTACAAGTAGCAGCGGCCTGGTGTGATCACCCCAATAGCTGCTGAGTTTGCACTGCCACACCCTCAGGCAGATGAGAGTGTGCACTGGACAGAGTGACCGCTGAGTACGAGACAGAGGTCTAGACACACTTTACTCACTGGTCTCCCTACAGCACTCGGGGCCTGAGTCACTGCCTGTGACCTTCCAGGTGCCCTCTGTCCCTTCAACCACAGTTAGCTTTGTGAGTCTCCCAAAGGGAGGTAGACACACAGTAAAGAATTTGAAGATATTCTCTCTCTCTCTCTCTCTCTCTCTCTCTCTCTCTCTCTCTCTCTCTCTCTCTCTGTGTGTGTGTGTGTGTGTGTGTGTGTGTGTAAGATAAATAATGTATCAAATAGTAAATATGGGCTGGACCTAGGCCTCCCTCCCACATAGGTGGGAAGTGTGGAAGTGTGGTGCATCTTGGTCTTCATGCAGGCCCTCACACAACTGGAGTGGGGGCTGGCCCTGACTCTGTTGCCTGCCTGTAGATCCTGTTCTCTCCTAACTGGGCCACCTTGTCTGGGCTCAGTGGGAGAGGATGCTCCTAGTCCTGCAGTGACTTGATGTGCCAGGGTGGGGTGACATGGGGGGCTCCCTCTTCAGAGAGGAGAAGGGCATGGGGCATGGGGGGAGGGGGGTCGCGCGGGCGGGGCTGGGGGGGGGGGGGGGGGGGGGGGGGGCTGCGACTGGGATGTTAAAGTGAATAAATAAAAAAGTTAATGAAGAAAAAGGTCTATAACTTACTGAACTATTTTGTGTCTGGTTATATATAGGTCAGGCTGGTTCTGATCCTCCTGCCTCAGTTTCTCAAGGGCTGGGGTTTACAGGAGTGTTTTGTACCTTATCGATTACACCATTATTTTCATAAGGATCAGAACAAATCTGAGGGACGAGGGCAAATTGCTGGTTTTATAGGCATCAATCCTGAGAGTGGTAGTAAGCTCCCTTTTAAGTATGTACATAGTCGAGTTCAAAGTGAAGTTGTGTTAACCGAGGCAATGCTGAATTGATACAGTGCAAACAGTTCCCTCATAAAAAAAAAAAAAAGAAAGAAAGAAAAGAAAAGAAACGGGAGACGAAGCCTGCTAACTAAGGCTAGAAACACAAGGGCCATCTTCCTACCAGTCAGGGTGGCCAGGGACTGAGGCTGAGAATGATGGTATGTGTGGCACGGGGGGGGGGGGGGGGGGGCAGGCTGAGTGCTCTGTAGGTGTGGACTCCAGCCTCCCTCCCTCCCTCTCCATGACAGGAGAGGGTCAGAGCCCGCTGAGGAGAGGGAGCAGGAGATCTCCATGGCTGGGGGCACTGGGCTCCCTCCTCTTTCCACACCGCGTGTGTTTTGTCTGGCCTTCTTGCTAGATCTAACTCTGGGCCCAGATCACGAGGACTCCTGCAAGCCTGTTCTGTCCCATGGACTCTGGACACACATGAACTTCCTTCCTTGCCCCCCCCCCAAAGATCTCCTCCTTCATCCCTGCACCCAACATCAGCCCTCCTTCCCCATTCCTGGGAGGACATCAACAGTTCTGGTGTGGGCCAGACAGTGGACTAGCCCAAGGGGTTCAGTACCACTGAAGGTCTTTTAGGTACTTTAGGTCTATAGTGGCTTACATCTCTCCTGGTGACAGTTGGAAAGGGACTGATGAACAGGCTTGAGTGTCAAGGAGAACAGGGACAAGCGCCTTTACTGCCTCCTGGAGGACAGAGAGCACCCATCAGATGCCCAGGGTTCAGGGGATGCAGGGGCAGAGAGGAGGAGGGGCTTGGATCTAAAGGCTGTAGAAGCAGTTAGAGAGCTTTGGAGACCCCTAGGTGTTTGCTCAGGAAGAGAGTGAGGTAAACCCAGGCATCCTGATTTCCTACTTGGGACATGCATATCTCTTGTCTTTTTACAGGGCCTGGTGGAGTTGGGAGGACTAACTGTAGGCTGCAGAGGGAATAATCAAAGGAGATTGCAGTTGCTCACTCACTTTCTCTGTTTGTTTCTCTATCACACACACGCACAGACACACACAGACATAGACATACACACACACAGACACATAGATACACACACACACAGAGACACACACACAGA
>JADRCD010192984.1:0-22056 GCA_019843815.1 Montemys delectorum | reverse complement strand
AAGAAAGAAAGAAAGAAAGAAAGAAAGAAAGAAAGAAAGAAAGAAAGAAAGAAAAGAAAAAAGAAAACCTAGTCTGTGTATTCAGATAACCACCACTCACTCCACAGTTGACCTTATATGGGTTGAACAGAGCTCAGTTCATCCCGGTGTTTCATTGATGATTGATCAGGTGAGTGTGCAGCCTGGGAACAGGGGACAAAGCCATGTGACTTGCCCAACATGGCTTGCATCCCAAGCAAACTAAGCTGTCCACTCCACTTTTAAAACCACCCTTCGTTCTGAATCTCTCCTGTGAAGCAGCCCTGAGCACCCACTCCTGCTCTACTCCACAACTGGAAACCCCTAGATTCTTCTTGCTGCTGTGTTTATTTTAAAATGCAGGAATCAGGGCTGGGTGTGGTAGCACATGCCTGTTTTCCCAACACACAGGAAGCAGAGGCACGTGGATCTCTTGAGTTTGAGGCCAGCTTAGTTTATATAGTGAGTTCCAGGATAGACAGGGTTATGTAGAGAGACTTTGTCTCAAAAAACAAAACAAAACAAAAAAAAAGCCACAGAAGTCAAAATTGCTTCCCAAGGTGGAAGGGATGTGGTAAGGGTGCCAGGCTCTACAAAGAACCACATTTGGGAGGTAAAGTCCTTCTTGTCTTTAGGTAACCTAGTCTGGGGAGTCTTAGGGTCCATGCAGTTAAAGAAATCATGAGTTTCTGACAAGAGTAGCCTTGTAACATAAGCCCAAGGGGATCATTCCTCTTCTCCAGATCCCTCAGTAACTCCCCATCCCCCACATGCTGAAGTCAAAGCTCAGGGTCCTCACAGGATAAAGAACATACCACCCATCTAAGGCAAACTTGTCCTGCTTCATTCATCCCTCCAGTCCCAATCTCCAGTTCAAAACTCCTTGCATTTCCCTGAGGACATACTGCCTTCACAAGCCTTTCAGGCTGTCTGCCTTTCTACACCGTTCCCACAGTGACTTCTAAGAGACCGTTCTAGGCCAGCAAGATGGCTAAATGGGTTAAAGTGCACACCGGATGACCTGAGTTTGAGTCTTGGATCACATTGTGAAAGAGAAACAACTGCTGGAAGTCGTCCTCCAGTACACACACACACACACACACACACACACACACACACACACACACACAACTAAATGAACGTAAAAACTATTGGGACACATGAATGGTTTGTTTCATAATCCCCCAATGTCCTTGTATAACTCGTGTGTTCTAAGACATGGCTAATGCCAGTGCTGTGAGACCCCAGGAATCCTCCATTTCAAGGCCCTCCCTGAAAATGAATGAGAAGAATTAGAGAGAAACTTGAGAAACAAAGCTGGGAAATGTCCAAAGCTTCTGTGCCCTTATTCTCACCAACTAGCACTTGACTCTCACATATCGGTGATACTGCAGGACTCAGGGACAAGAAGAGGGGTGGGTGGAAACCCTCACACATACACGCACACCTACTGACCTTGGGCCATTGATAGGAGGCGGGAGCTGGGAAAACATCAGGGCTATACTCAAGAGAGGCAGGGCAATTAAGCTGTTGAAAGCAGGTTACAATCTGGATGGCTGAGGAATGGGAGTTCAACCACTGGAGGCCCTCCTGTGGCATGATCGATCACAGAGGCAGCAAGGCAGGATGATGAAGGATCAGCCTACTGAAGCCTCCCCATTCACAACTGTAGCGGCTTCACTATGCATCATTCGGAAACCTATGTTACCTTTTAAGCTTCGCTTTCTTCACAGGGAATCTGTACCACAAGGAAATCATGTGTATGGTACTCTTATAGGACTTACTGATAGTGAATGGAATTCGCTATCCAAAAGTTCCAAAGACTAAATACAATGGTACCATCCGTTGCCAGCTACGGGACTTGTTTTGAAATAATTGTGGGTACCCATTTACTTATCCCAAATAAAATTAGAGAAACTATGACAATCTAAAAAGTATACCACTAGATGCTAAATCAGCTTAAAAACTAAATAAAAAGGAAAGGTTACATTTAATAAGTATGCAGTAGGCCCTATTATAAATATTTGAGAATGTCTATAGAGCAAGGGGAGGTCAAATTTACCTGGCAAGGCCAGGTTAAATATTATAATAAATGTCATTATTCTAATCATCATTACTATGCTCATAAAAATATAAGGATCGGTAAGTTATTGAATCTAGAATTAAACCCAGGCGGTACATACTGCCAGTGTACACGCTCAGCTACATGACTATTTGAATTAAATGGCTATTAAATAGGGGAGACCTACTCCGTGCCCCAGTTCTGGGACAGTGCTTCACAGACAAATTCAATGCCAACAGATAGAGCTCATTACAGCCAAATTGTGCTGAAGTCATAAGCATTGACCTTAACTAAGGTAGGAAAGGTTGTCTGGTCCCACTAAACCTGTGGAGTCCTTCCACCAACCCAGAGCTACAACACATTCAGTCCACAGAGAGAGGGGTCATGGCCTTGAGGTTAGGGGGATATTGCCTGAAGTCTACAAACAGTGGCAGCAAGAGTCACTCTCACAAGACTCAGTGTCAGGTCCAGAAGGATAGCTCCCCTGAGCTATGTTCTACAGGGATGTAGCCCCAAGGACTGGAAGAGTGTCTAGTAAAAAGTGGGGTGATCAATAAGCATTTGTTAAAGGAATACAGACAAGTATAATCCTAGTGGAGGAGTAGAATTGCATGGAGTTGGGGCACATGTTTACAGTGTGAATACTGTAACAATCTCTCATTGTTGCTTCTGTCCTGGCCCACTGTGAGATCAAGGAAGACATTCCAGATGAATAGCAGAAGGTTGCCAGGTCTCCAGTGTGTCTGTGAAGGTATGTAGTGGGCCATCAAGAGGACACTGAAGCCAGCCACTGATGCTTGGGGGGGGATGGTCAGTAAACTTTTGTCCCCAGATGAATGCAAGTATTAAGTTGGCCAGCTCAACTTGATTGCTAAAGAAATAGCCCTGGGGCTTTTCTGATAAAGAACAGAATGTGCTTTTGAGCAGAAATTTCAACAATAAACCATGATTGTACACTCCTAAGTAAACATTTTAAGAGAGTTTGCAGACATGTCAAGGGTTTGTAGGAATCAGAACCCGTGTGTGTTTCAAATTGTGGAGGCATTCTCAGAACTCCAAACAAATGGTTTCCATCCCTACCTGACCCCTGAAACAACAGGAAAAGCAAAGCTGCCATTCTTCCACGCTGGCAGATATACCAGCAGCTCAGGCTCCCAGGGCTTCCTCAGAAAAGTTGAAAGGACAAAAAAGAAAAAAAGCACTCAATATATTTCTCCTGATCTGTAATAAGAAGAGGCAATGCAAGTTGGGAAACAGTGAGCGACTTGGGATCCACAGTGAATTTAAATGGAGGTTTGTGGGGTGCCTGTAGTTTGTCATCTAAGCAGCTCGCTGCACAGAATTTTTGGAACTGGCCTACCTTAATTCAGTATGACAGCTCCATGGCAATGAAACAGCATCCTAAAAATAAAGCACACATAATGCATCTTCCATGCTGGGTATGAAAAATGGCAAGATGCTTAAGTGTTGCCCAAATGGTGTTCCCGAGACCCATTCACAGAAACGTGCAGACTCAAGGGGAGCTTTGGCAGAGCTCCTAATTCAGAGGTCAGACAGCACTGGGTTTCCATTCACTCATCTATCATCTGTCCATCTACCTGTCTATCTGACTATCTTTTTATCTATTTACTCATTCACTCACTCGTTCATTCATTCATTCATTCATTCACTTGTTTATCTTGGGGGGAAGAACAAATACATGCCGCCTTTCTTGTTGAGGTTAAAAGGCAGCTTTCAGAAGTTGTTTCTCTCCTTTCACCATGTGAGTTCCAGAGATCAAACCCGAGTCATCAGGAGTGACAGCAAATGCCTTTACCTACTAAGCCATCTCACCAGCCCGGGTTTCCTTTTTAAATGCATTGACTTTCACATGGTCATAGTCTGCTTTGTCTTACCCTAGATTAAAATTTTTTAATTTTTTTTTTCAAAAAGTTATTTGAATATATCGACCCAACACCATGTGTACCTGGTGCCCTGTGCAATAATTTGAGAATCTTGCACAAAAAAAGAGAGACAGAAAACAAACTAAAGTGTTCAACCATATTTTCACACTCATGGCTATTTGAACCAAACAAGAAAATCTGTTAAATATCAGAATTTTAGCTTTCATTTAAAAATAAACATGGCAATTCTCAAAGTGATACATCAATACTTTTTCCTCAGAGCAAAAATACTGTCAGAGTTATATTGTTGAACTTAAATAAATAAATTAAATAAATAAATAGAATGTTGATGTTGTTGTAGTAGCACAATCAGAAACTGTCATGCTAAACTTTGTATAGTTTGGTTGTTATCCCCTAACTGTCCCAGATAGTATCTGAAACATGAAGTTGGCTTACAGAAGCCTTAGCATGTGAAGAGTCAGGTGCAAGTTCCAAGTTTACTAATCACTAACCATGTGGCTTGGGGAGAAATGTATACACTTACATAGCTTCAGAACACCCCTACTTACAATAAAACGGGAGCTCAGTGGGTAGCTTCTCTGTCCTTCTATGGATATTCCCCCATAAGTCATGACTCCAAGAGCATGGTAGTAAATTGTCTTATGTACATGGCAAACAACACCATGACTATATACTGCATTATTTCTAGCACTGGGTCTTTATAGATGACAAGTTGAATATTACTGCAAAAAAATATCCTGTTATATGCCATTTTTTTTTTATAAAACTAAATTGGGCTTTATTTTAAAACACAATGACATTGACCTCACCAAGATGGAAGGTGACACGTGGATGGCAGCCACCTTGACCGACCTCATCAAGATGGCGGTGGCCAGCCATGTGACCTACTGTTCCAGGTCGCTTTTGTTTCTCCTTTTACCAGCCTCTAGGTGGCCCAGTTTGCTTGTGCAGAATGGTGAGGAGGCTTCCAGAAGCAGCCGGAAGCCTCATGACATCCACACAGGCTCAGTTCTTCTCCTGCTTCTGTAGAATAAATACTTTTAAATGCCAGACTCTGAATTTTCTGATTTTTTTTTGTTATTTTTAATTAAAATGCATAATAAAAGATAAAAAGATATAAAAAATAAATAAAATAAAATAAAATAAAATAAAATAAAATAAAATAAAATGCAATGACAGTACCACATACCCAAGGGTGGGTGTTGTTTTTCAAGATGTGGGTGGATCCTCAGGATTTTAGAGCACTGGTTTCATGGACAAACTTAAACAAAGGAAAAGATTATTCACTAATTAAGGTGGAGAAAAGCAAGGAATGCCAGGAATGGAAGGGGGTTTTCTGCCACTTTCTGTCCTTAGATGCGATTTCCCACATTTGTCACAGAGTCAGAGGCCACAAGATGCATTTACAAAGAATTCACACTTAGACATCTCCTACTGCTACAGCACGTGTGATGCCTTGTCTATTAGGTTTATTACCAAGTCTACATATCAGATATTACTGATAGTTTATTTTATTCATTCGTTTGCGGTCTTAGTGTTGAACCGAGGCCCTTGTCCGTATTAGGCAAGGGTGCAGTTGGTGATATCCTGATAAAGGACTCTGAGGCCCCTTAATAAAGGACTCTTAGGCATCATCCCACTTGGCCATGTTGGGCCTAACCAGTTTTACAGGTTAGATCTATTAGCCTGCAGCCACTGTGTAGTTTGCTCTTTTTCCTAAACGGGTGTCCAGCCATCCTTTTTCTTGTAGTTCTTAATCTTAACGGTTTAAAGAGGGGCTAAACCTGGATCTTTTTAAAAAGATGCTTTATTTTTATCTTTGGACCTCCCTTAAAGATAGCCCTAGAACACAAAAATGTGTCCATAACAATGACTAGATCTTGTGTATCGGCATGCTCCCGACATTCTCTACCTAATTACAAACTTTCCCATATGTGCTCTTCTCTTTTTCTGGAATAGTTTTGCAGCATTCCAGAAAATACCTGAGCATAAGTATTGGCAAATCCATGGATTTCAAATATATATTTTAATATTTAAAGAGATTCATTTAAAACATATCATCCTAAAACCAAGAGCCAGTCCAAGAGTAATCTGAGCTAATAGTTCTGTGATGATTCAATCACTATTTCTTCTATCAGTTTTTAAAATTGTGAAGACAGATCTGGAGAGATGATTCAGTAGTTACAAGAGCATATTAAGTCTTGTGAAAGACCTTCATTCCCAGCAACCGTATCAGGCAGCTCAAACCATGTTTAACTCCAGGTCCAGGGGATTCAGTGCCCTGCTTCGAACACTGAAGGCACTACATCCACATGCATAAGCCAAAAATACTCAAATTCACATATACATGTAATTTAATTTTTTAATCTTGGAAAAATATGTGCTGAAGATAGTCTATAATGATAGTCCCTGTACCATAGCTCAAATTAGTTTACAGCTTTTCAACTTTATGATAGTATGAGAGGACTCTGTAGAATTCATATTTAAAATTCCAAGTTTTGATCTTTCCCTGGACTAACCATATCTGATGGTGCTTTCTAGCAGTGCCAGGTGGCAGCACTGAACCTCAGGTAGCCATCTGACTATGAACATAGACAACCAACCAACACCAGCATACTATATTGCAGGCATTATTTGTATATTGTGTTTTACATCTCATCATGTGTTTGAAATACACATCTCGGGTTGGCGAGATGGCTCAGCGGGTAAGAGCACTGGCTGCTCTTCCGAAGGTCCTGAGTTCAAATCCCAGCAACTACATGGTGGCTCACAACCACCCGTAATGAAATCTGATGCCCTCTTCTGGTACATCTGAAGTCAGCTACAGTATACTTATGTATAATAATAATAAATAAATCTTTGGGCCAGATCAAGCAGGGACTGAGCGAGAGAAGTTGACCGGAGGGAGCAGATGTCCTAAAAAAAATTCAATTACCAACAACCACGTGAAGGCTCACAACCATCTGGACAGCTACAGTCTACTCACATACATAAAATAAATAAATAAATCTTTTCATTCCTGGGAGCTACCTAGCCATGCTTAAGATGGGACAGGCTGAATGATGATGACCTAAGCTAATCATATTAAGTGCATCTTCTAATTTCAGTGCATAAACCTAGTGAGGTGAGATATGTTGATAATTGGGACCCTCTTATTACTGAATCATTGGAAAGCTTCTACTACTGGGAGACCAAGAGTAGGCAAAACCATTCAGGGGTCTTCTTTGTATCTCCCCAGAAATGTTACACTATCCCCTTTATATCAGTTTATATCCATAGACTTTTAATAAAAATACTTATTTATTCTGGCCAAATTATCTCCAAATTCATCAACTTTCTATCATGGAGTTCCAAGGTCCTGTGACTTGAGAACACTTCCAGAAAACTTTGATGTAGACTTCATGTGATAATGAAGACCCAGTTCTTAAAACAACATGGTGCTTGGTGTGAAGTGACACTCAGTGAGCCATGATTACAACGAAGGCTGCTGTTGCCTTGAGAGAAGCGGTTTCCATCGCCTATATGTGTGTATGAGGGTTGGTCACCTGTGATCCTGTGTTCCATGGCTGAGATTCTAATTGTTACACATACGGAGAGAAAAAGAAATGCCTTGAGGCCCCTTAAAGAAACTTTATTGGTGAAATCTAGAAAGACTTGGAAACTTAGGATTAAAACTAGAAAATAGAGTCTTTATTCCTTATGGTCGCAAGAATTCATTCTCCTTTTATGACTCTAAACAGACTTGTCTTTCATCTAAAATTAAGGTGTTTTTTTTTTTAATGGCAACTGTATAAGATTCTTGGAGAATCAGTGAGATAACCCAAACACTTAACTCTACTCTTCAGACAAGCTATCTTCTTTGCACGAGACATAAATGAATTTTCATAAACACAAGTAAAAGTCGAAGAATAGAAACAGCCCTTAGGACAGGCTACATACAAGATGTGCTGACTACCTGCTCTCTCCTCCATATAAAAAGATGTATTTCTAGACCAAACCATATCACTTAAACAAATCCTATTGTTCTGCCTACAGAAAACTCACCATTAAACCATGCTAGCATAATACCAACAGGCCATGCTAATTGACCTCAGCATAATAAATCTATAAGCCTTATTATTTGTACTGTGACAAGACTACCAGGAACATTTGTCATTAGCTTCCACAGTAAACTTTTCGTGAAGCCCTCCAGATAAATCCCAGCCTGGATTTAGAATAAAAATACTAATACTTGTCCTAGCATTAGAAGCTGGAGGCAGATACAGACTTGCTGCCAAGCATCAAAGAAACGAGGCAAGAAGAATTCCTGCATTCATTCAACATGAGTATCTACAGTATGTAGATTCATTGAGTACCTACAGTATGTAGACTCATTGAGTATCTACAGTATGTAGACTCATTGAGTATCTACAGTATGTAGATGATTCATTGAGTACCTACAGTATGTAGACTCATTGAGTATCTACAGTATGTAGATGATTCATTGAGTACCTACAGTATGTAGACTCATTGAGTATCTACAGTATGTAGACTCATTGAGTATCTACAGTATGTAGATGATTCATTGAGTACCTGCAGTATGTAGATTCATTGAGTAGCTACAGTATGTCATACACTCCAGTAGGATCCAGACACATAATTAAAAATGCAAGAAACATTGCTGCCTCCCAGACACAGAGACCAGTGGGAAGGGAGAGATGACACAATAGGATTACATAGAATGAGCAAGGTCTCCTTCGGAGCTCAGACATGCTCACATAAAACTAAAATGGAGCTACAAAAATAGGAGGTCCTGACAGGGAAATTCACACCCAACAGAAATCAGGAGAAAAAAAAAAGGGACATAGGAAGGGGAAACCTGATTATGTTCATTGCATGCCAGAACTGGCCTGTTGTTATCGCCTGACCCACTATAACAAGCCACAGGTATGAGATGATGCACACATGTGAGTCCTTTCATGTTCCTGAGGAAACTGACCTGACTTCATGACTCTAAAAAAACTGAAGGGAGGAGACATTGAAGCAAGAGCAAAGCAAACACTGAAGCCATCTGATACAAAATCCTACAGATTGAACTCGGTCATACTGAGCCGAAACTGTGACTCTATTCACTTACGTCAACTGCCACTAAGCTATGGCTAGAGAGGGGACCATGCTGGAGACTCCTTCAAGCTGAATCTTAGGTTTTTGATATTTTAGAAACCCCAGGGAACCGAATCAAATATCTAAGAGGAATTTTGGCACAAAACAGTAGGCATGGTCAAGCTACACAGAGTTCTACTGCTAGTTTGTTCATAAGAGAAAATGACCTTTGAGGGTTGATGGCCCAAAGCAACTCAAGGAACTTGGTACTTGGTGTACTTAGTGGAATAACAGTAATAGCCAACACTTATTGAAAATTTGGTTTGTCCCAAGAACTGTTTTCTATGTGTGAGCTACCAGCAACTTCATGAGGTGGGCAGTATTGCGATTGCACAGCTGAAGAGAGACGCTGTAAGTTTTCAGCCTGGATTGCTCTACATTCCAACACAAGTCACTGACTGAGTGTGCTTTGGATTCCAACCCTGACATGGCAGTCTCATTCAGAGATTGTCCTCCACGTGGCATGATCATTTCCAGAGACCAGCACTGCAAAGTGGCATTTCAGTTAGTGGCCAGTGGAGAGGGGACCATGCCAGAGACTTCTCCAGACTGAATCTTAGGTTTTTGATATTCTAGAAACCCCAGGGAACAGAATCAAATATCTAAGAGGAATTCTGGCACAAAATAGTAGGCATAGTCAAGCTACACAGAGTTCTACTGCTAGTTTGTTCATAAGAGAAAATGACCTTTGAGGGTTGATGGCCCAAAGCAACTGAAGGAACTTGGTACCCTTAGTTCCCTAGACACTACCTTTGTGCTACAGGAGAACACATCGAGCTCTGTAAACAATGAATCTTGAAGAAGTCGCATGGCTAGTAAGTATACACTCTAAACGCACCTATGATTTCACCTTATTATCTTTATTAAAGAAGCCGAGTCCGAGTCCGTTGGTGACACTCAAGGTAAAAGAGTTGGCTCCTATATGGTCAATTAATTGTCTGCGCCTCTGACAAAGATTGTTTGCTGAGGAAAGATAACGATTTTCCTCTTAATTTTTTTTAAAAATGTAATCTTTATTTTATGCATAGAAGTGTTTGTCTTCATGTGTGTAAGTGTACCACATGCATGCCTGGCACCTACAAAGGTCAGAAGGCAGTGTTGAATACCCTTGAATTCAAGTTACAGGCGGTTGTGAAACACCGTGTGTGTGTGTGTGTGTGTGTGTGTGTGTGTGTGTGATCTGCAAAAGCCTTGAGTGCTCTTAACAGCTGAGCTATCATTTCTCTATGCCTCCTCCCCTCCGCTCCCCCACCCCCACCCCCCCACCCCACCCCCACCCCCCCCACCCCACCCCCACCAACCCCTTACTCTTTAAACTGTCCTAGGAAGTAAGTTTCCATAGAAACCTGTAAGGTTCTATGCGAGGCTGTCAGCAAGCTCTGTACCCTGGCTTCCTGTCATCATGCAAATTGTCATTGGTTTTAATTAGATTTAATATGCCACGAAAAAGTGCACAGAGAGAAATGGAGAGCAAAGATTTCAGTGTGGGCTTTCCCTTACATGCCCCACACAGCTGCGCATTAGAACTCTTAACATCACCAGATTGGGAAAAGGAAGAACGCCACGCGTATGGGAAGATGACGCTGCTGCTGCTGCTGCTGCTATCCAAATGGGAAACATGGGTGGGGAAAATAATTCAGAGAGAGTGGGGGAAAGGAGAAAACGATCCCAAATCCCCAGCAGCTGCAAATAAGAAGCAAGTGAATCTGTTACCTTGGATGAACTCTAATTTCCTGCTCACAGATGGCAGGGTCCTATTGAGACCCAGGATCCTGTCCAGGTGGAAGGCAAACACTTCACTCATGTCCAGAGGCTGCTTGAGAAGCCCACAGGGGTTAGGCCCGCAGCCAGGCACAGAGCCGGAGGTGCTCCCTTCCAACACTAGCAAGCGGGTACCACTCTTAGAGATCGCTGGTAGGATGCTAGCCACCTCACCATCAGCCAGGAGGCGCATTCTGCGGATGTCTTCTTTGCTCAGCCATGAGGGGGCGCTCTCGCTATAAATCCTAATGTTGCTCTCTTGGGCCCTAGGCTGCTTCAAGTTTGAACCTCTAGTTCTGACTCCAGGACCGTGCAGCACCCTCCAGGGTCGTTCACCAACCTTGGTCAGGTAACCCTGAACATAACCAGGTACTTCAGCAACTTCCCGTGCAACTTCCTGCTGTATAAGGGATGGTCTAACAAGCATCTCCTGATCAGGGGCTACAGATGCCAATGCATACTTCTTCCTGCGCTTGGGTTTCACCGTGCCACGGATATTCGCAGGCTTGCTGCGTTTGGAGCGCAGAGTAATGTACACCACATTGGGCTGCAATGTGCTTCCATTGCCCTGCGACTCTGGAGGGGCCAGGGTTCCATCCAGGGGGATCTCCGGGAAGGGTACCTTGAAGATGTCGTGGCTGTTGGGTGGTCCCCTGTCAGTTGCCTGCCCATGCTGAAAGGAGCCTTTGCTCACCTGGCTCACCAGAAAGCCCAGGTAGATGGCACAGGCAGTGCCCAGCAGGAGGTTCCGTCTGGTCCTGGGACGCCGACTACTCCAAAGTTTACACACTCGTGGGGCGCACAGGGAGCAGACAAACCAGTTTATGAGCTGCCCCGGCTTGTCTGGACAGGTCATTTCTCTGCCGCTTCCACATGCTGAACTGAGTTTAAAGTCTGCAGCTGGCTCCCGGTGACATGATTCATGGCTTCCTGAATCCAGCCGTCCAGTCCGCTTCGCTATCTAAGTGGTCTCCAACAGGCAGAGGTAAAAGAGAAGGGTCGCTGAGGGTTCTGGGAATGCTTTGTGCACTGGCCACCGCAAGCCTTTTAAACTCCTATCAGCCTTCCCCAGGAGAAAGGAGGGCTGACTCTGGGAATGAATGGAAACAAAGTTGACTGAGTCACTAACTCAACCCATTTCAGTTCCTCTACAAGAGGAAAGAGGCAAGTAACCCTTTCCTTCCACAAATTCTACCAAGTCTAGGGTAAAGTTTAAAACGCGGAAGCAAGGTAGGTGTGGGAGTCGGATTTCATTTTAAAGTAATGATGACAAGCTGCAAAGAGCATTTGCTAGCTCATAGTTAAAGCCACTGCCATCTGAGAAGCAAAACGTTTCAACTTCATCAACCAGGATCCCCTGCAGACTCCCTTTCTGTGATTCAGAAATAAGACAAGAAATAAATACTTTTTAAGATTTTTTTTAGAGGCACCCTAATTTTTTGTAAGACTTATATTAACTACTTGGGCAAAAACGCCAAGTAGTGAGTTCATATTTAAACATTCTTTTAACAAATATTCCATATTGTCTTCACAATATGATCCATATATAAATTGTTGTTTAACTACGCCTCGATGTCTGTATGGTTTGGAAAGGGTGAGTGTTTTCTCTCTCTCTCTCTCTCTCTCTCTCTCTCTCTCTCTCTCTCTCATACACACACACAAACACAAACACACACAATTACTTTTTATCCCTTTTCTTTCCACTATAGAAAGCAAAATGGAAGAAAAGAATCTTTATGTTTTTTGCCTTTTTCTTCACATTTTAAATAGAGGGAAAAACTAGTTTAAAAAGAAAAACAAAACTTTACTTACACAGCTGGCCCCACGCTTAGCTCCAGGAAGAATGGAATCCCTGACTCTAATGCACAGAACTTTGAAAGGCTGAGGCACGTAAGGAGAACATATTTCATGGTCAAGCGTGTTCCACCTTTCAAACATCTCAGCTCAGCCTTAAAAGCTGCCGCCTTCTAATAGCGAAGCAAACTGATTTGTAAACTGGCTGCTGCACTGTTCTCAGACACGTGAGGTTCTTTTCAAAGATGACTAAAAAAAAATAAAATTTAATTTTGAATTTTTCCAAACACAGCTCAGAGCCAGTTTTCATTCAAACAACTTTCTGCTCCTTCCAGCCCCTGGGAGCCCTCTAGTGTCCCATTTGCTAAGCGACACAGAAATCTCTGCCTTGGGAAGTTGAAGTGATCTTGAAGTGTTTGCTGGGGTTAGTGCAGACCCCCATTGCCAAATAAATACCTTTGTAAAATGAGGAGTCGAGCGCCACTGACCTCTGCCTGACCCCACCGAGTTGAGGGAAGAGGAACAGGACGCTAGAGTCCAGGGCCTGCAACTTACCTTCCATCTTAACTGTTTGTAGACTAACACTTGTCTCCCACCAGTTCTAGGTGGGGGGGGAAACGGCCAGGAAAGGTAGACAAAGCTAAGGAGGGGGGTCACTGGAAGTGAATAGGAAAGACGGAAGCGTGAGATAAGAGTGCGGGAGATGGGAAGGCGCTTGCCGCATGCAAATGAACACAGCAACAGCCCCCAGAAGGCATCCTGGACCCCTTCTGATTGGAGGTCTTCTAAAAACAGGTTAGTGATTGGCCTGGGTCATTTGCATGTCCTGGCACAAAGGCAGGATCAGATGACCTTGGGGTCTCGCTGAGCTTACTTGTCTTTGCTTCCGCAGCAAACAGAATCAAACAAGAAGCTACCAATGGGATAAGGGACGATTTCCCCCCTTTTAGACAAATGTGGCAGGAAATGGATAGAATATAATGCTGTGTAATCCTAAAAATACACTGTTAGAATGCCAAAAAAAAAAAAAAAAAAAAAGCAAAGAATTTCCCATTCTCAAACTATTCTTCCTCTTTATGGACAGGAACCTTAAAGTTCTGACATGCTTTGGCTAACCTTCGTGAAAATTCAGGCACTGAAGTCATTTTCTTTATGCTCCAAAACTCTTAAAGCAAACTCTATGAATATGAATTTGTTTTCTCGAGAGTATCTCAGAAGTTTCTGAGAGGGCACAGTGGCAGAACTGCTTTTCTATAGCTATCTTATGCTTTCCGAATATTCAAAAGTTTAACTGATCTAAGGCTTTACAAAGGAAAGCCATGAGCTGAGATGTGGCTTGCTGATAGAACACTGGCTTGGCAGGTGGGAGCCCTTAACGTCCTGTTTTCAACAACATAAAATATTAAATTAAAAAGTTAAAAATAAATACTTGGCGGAAGCCTATTCCAGACATTTTAAATGCAACTTTCAGGGGAGCCTAGGAAGCAGATAAAGGTTGTGTGCGCTGATAAATTTGGCTTACCTCAAAATAATGTTCATTATTAGAATAGAATGATTCAATTCATCATTCCTCTCCTTCCATCACAATAGGGATTAGCAGGAGCTAAGCCATGTGGTCAGCAAAGGATAAGTCAGAAAGGGAGAAAGGGCTCTTCCCCCTCACTTGCTGTGGTGCATACTGGAACCTGTCTAATCTCCCATACAGAGGAGTCCACATCCAAGAGCCAGAACAGCACTCACCCTGAGAGCTCCCCCTTGTGGTTAAAGGAGAAAGCACTGGTGGAAGGACCTTTAGGAACAGTTGGAGATGATAGGTTTGTCTTTATCTCCTCCTGTCCACACCTTACTGAATTTCTCAAAGAACCGTCTACTGAGACCGGTCATGCCAAGGCAAAGCCATTATTGTAGACTTGGGAACAAACATAAGAAACTATTTATGTTGTAAAAATAAAATCAGTACAACAGTCGAGACTCATTCGCTGTAATCAGAAATCGATTAGTATATCCTTACTTCCACTGCCCATCAAACCTATGCTGAGACCCCGTTACCTTCTTCAAACCCGTTGGCTGAAACTAAAGGTGGGATCTAGATTCCTCTTTCTACGCTGGGGTTGCCCTGGGAGAGGCCTTAAAGTTTGTCGGTTATCGTTAGTCCTAGATGTCTCTGCGTAACTTATCAAAAATGTTTGATGCTGTTTCATCGTCAAATCTTTTCATTTTAGACTTGAATCACATTCCCTCTACAGAAGCTACCTTGGCCTCTCAGAAAGCTTAGCTGGGAGATGGGCATAGCAGCACATGCCTACAATCCCAGCACTCTGGAGGCTGAAGAATGTTAGAGGCCAGCTTGGGCTACATAGCAAGAACTTACCTCAAATCAAACACACATACACACACACACACACACACACACACACACACACACACAGGAAAAACTACTAAAACAAAAAAGCAAGGCAACCCATTTAGTGTTTGTTTGTTTCCTGTGTAGTGAATTCATTCTGGACCTTTCTACCGCCTCACCGAATGCTAAGCCTGGCTCCCAGTGTTCAATAGACTAGGGGGAAAGCAGAAAATCTCCTTTTTGAAACTGTTTCCACTGAGAAGTTCCTTGGGCATGGGGTATACGTGTCCTCCAATGAGCATCTTTTTTTTTATTAGATATTTTCTTTATTTACATGTAAGATATCTCCTTTCCCAGTTTCCCCTCCAAAAAGAAAAAAAGAAGAAAAAAGAAAAGAAAAAAAACCCCTGTTCCCCCCTCCCCCTGTTCACTACCCCATCCTCTCCTGCTTCCTAGCCCTGACATTCCCCTACACTGGAGCATAGAACCTTCACAGGACCAAGGGCCTCTCCTCCCATTAATGACCACCTAGGCCATCCTCTGCTTCATATGCAGCTGGAGCCATGAGTCCTACCATGTTTAGTCTTTGGTTGGTGGTTTAGTCCCTGGGAGCACTGAGGGTACTAGTTAGTTCATATTGTTGTTTGTCCTAAGGGGCTGCAAACCCTTCAGCTCCTTGGGTCCTTTCCTGACAGTACCCAACTAATACAGAAGTAGAGGCTCACAGCCATCCATTGGACTGAGCACAGGGTCTCCAATGAGCATCTTGCAGTCTCTTCAAAGGGGTCAATATCGTAGCATCTCTCCAGCTGGCTACTGAAGTCTCCTCAGACTCTGAAATCTATCATTCCACCATTACACACTAGTTATTATACCTCAGCTCTCCTAATTGTTCTCTCAAGCAGCGTGCCAGGTGACCAGCGAACTGGCTTCCTTACCCCTGCCTCATATAGGATGCAATTCAACAGTCGCCATCAGCACCCTCGGTTTACAGGGTAAATTCCATTCACGTGGTAACCTACACTTCATCTCAGAACACAGAACACAGTGAACGCCCATTCTTGAGTACGTAACGCGTAACAGGCAAGGGTCAACAGAGGAAAGGGAAGATTTTGTGACTTTTCAGTGAGAGTCCCTATGCATTCTTTATTTTGCCAATAGCTTGGGCAGTTTGAGTCCACAGGGGCACACAGTGGTACACCTGACTGGATGCACCACTTTTCTGGAACCTCAATCCAACTGCAGCCTTCCTCCTGCTTCCCATATGGAAATTACTCATGTGTCTGCTGACTATCTTTACTCCAGGCCTGGATAGTGCCAAGCTGCCCTGCCAGGGAACTGAAGTACTCCCTGTTGGCATTCTGTCTGGACTCTACCCCTACAGTCACATGGCAACAGCCAGGTATGCTCCTCCCCACAGTTATCTGGTAACAGCCAGGTAGGCGTGGCCCACTATAAAAGGGGCTGCTTGCCCCCTCTCTCGCTTACTCTCTTACTCTCTTACTTCTGCTTCTCTCCCTTGCCTCTTACCCTCTTGCTCCCCCATTCCCTCCCCCCATCTCTTCCCGTAGTCACAATGGTCTCTACTTCTCTACTCTCTCCTTCTCTCTGCCTTTCTCTGCCTCTACTACCCTCTTAACTCCTCTCCCCATGCCATGAATAAACTCTATTCTATACTATACCATCATGTGGCTGGTCCCTCAGAGGAAGGGATGCCTTGGCATGGGCCCATCTTTGAATCCTCTTCCCCTGTACTTCACCACACCCCCACAGAATATATCTTAAACCTCCTTATCTTTTTATAATCACAACACTCTCAACTTCATAACCCTTGAAATACTGTGATATAGGTGTGTTATTGGTAATAAGAAATATGGTTTTAACTAGATTTTGTTTTATTTTGGGGGTTTCTTTTTATGTCTTTGTTATTGTTGTTGCTATTTAGTTGGTGGTGATCTTACTATTATTTTGAGACAGGGTCTATCCTGGAATTCACAGCAATCCTCCTGCCTCAGATTCATGAATGCTAACACTACAAGTGTGAACCACCTTACCAGCTTGCCACTGTTTAAATAGCACTGTATATTTTATTTTATTTTCCTTAAACTGCATGCAGAGAGTTCCATTTCTTACATTGTTTTGTAGAAATCTGTACATATCCATGCAGCATGAGAAGCTCCCTCATAGAAATCATTCCTACTGAGCTCCATGCCTACACTGACTTGCAGTGGAATAAGTACTTCAGGAGAACCTATCTCCTCAGAGATGTCCTTATAAATCTGTGAAGTGATACTCATTGTCACAGCTTGCAATTGCTCATACATAAGCCAGAGATACACTAGCTGTATTTCCAAGAGATGTCTCATGGTTTTCAATGTGTTCTTGATCTGTGGCTAAAAACTGATTAAGAGCAAAAGGATGCTCCTGGACCCAGTAAAAAAAAATGTACTGTCACAATCCTTTTAGCCTAATTTCCCTAGAAAGGTGGTGATATCATTTCTTTAAAACTGTGTGTTAGAATGATCCCGTTGAATTACCAGAAATATTTGCATGAACAGACCATACCATAACACATCAAAGCCAGACCAGCCATCAGATGTCGTGGCACACGACTTTAAAACCAGCAATTGGGAGGCAGAAGCAAGGGGTCTCTATGAGTTCAAAGCCAGCCTGGCCTGCAAAGCAAATCCTAGAACAACCAGAGATACATAGGAAGACCCTGTCTCAACCCTCCGCAAATATATAGCAGTCAATTTTACTTAAGTTTGAAGAAAGGAGGACTTACAAGGTTGTTATTTCGTGTCTTAATCATTAGATGTTTTATGAATATTAGAATAATTAACGTTTGCTTTGATTCAGAGTTATTGAGATTTTTAAAATTTATTTTTAGATCTATTTACTTCCTTTATTGCATATGAGCATTTTTGCCTGTATTTCTGTTGTGCACCGTGTGTGTGTGTGTGTGTGTGTGTGTGTGTGTGTGTGTGTGGTGCCCTTGGAGGTCAGGAAGCACTGTCAGTCAGATCTTCTGGAACTGAGGTTACAGAAGGATATGAGTGGCCATATGCGTGCTGGAAACTGAACTTGGGTCCCATACAAGGGCAGCTATGCTCTTAGCCAATGAATGAGTCAATCCTCTGACTTCATCAGGGGAAAAAAAAAAATCTGGAAAATTAACTGAAGAGTATGTAAGCTATTACCAAAATATGCAGGGAGTCTAGACAACTAAATGCTTCTATGGTAGAGATGGGCAATAAGTCCTCAGTGTGCAGCCTCAACCCCTGCCAGCAGACCACTCATGGGGAAGAATCAGTGGCTGCATACTGGACCCAGGATACCCCACAGCCTGGAGAGAAGCACACAGCAGTAGACCTGCATCTTCGCACATAAGTAAAGATTGTTCAAAACTGGCTCAACGCTTGAGCCTCTAGCAAGAAATTAGACCAGAACTGTAAATCATCTCCCCTTACCTCGAGCACAGTTTATACAACAGAAAATAAGCTATGAGATTGTATTTGAAGAAAGGAAGGCCTCTTAGCTATGCTAGATTAAATTTAGCACACTAGAAATGCTTCAGAATTACAAATAAACATGATTACAAGTACAGGAGGCAAACGCTGGAGAAAAGTGGAGTTTCTCATTCGTTTAAAGCTGGTGGTTTTGAGAGTTTATATACACCACCATCTCGATTCAAATATGTGCAGCCTATCTGATATGTGGATGTATAACTTCACATACATGTGTTAAGAACTGATCAAAAACCTAGACCAGGAAAGACAGCCTGGGATAATATCCCAATCCCTGCCCTGCATTCTCGACCCTGCAGCTCTAATAGATTCATGGTAACTGGAGGAAGATTCTTATTGAGGTGCGTTCACGTATTCTGAGATCTAATGAGATACAAGCCACACATTTGGGGCTGTGGCTGAGGAGATGAGATACAGGGTCTGATGGCACCTTGCTCTCTCTCTCTCTCTCGTGCTTCTCGGGCACATGCTGTCTAGGTGGAGCATAGCAGGGCAGCATCCATGGGATGAACCATGTCATACGTGAAGACAGCATTGGTGACAGGTGCAGCGACGACGTGCCCTTAAGCTGCTTCACAGACAGGAAACACGCACAAACAAGGCTTACGTGTAGTAACCAGAACTGACAGGGTTATAAGAGTATGAGTGACAAGCCTTGACACCCCTGAGACACAATTAAGAGCTTTATAGAGGGTGCTGCTGGGCTTATCTCAAGCAGGAGAGTGACAGCCAGCAATTCAAGTCGTTCCTGCTGAAGAATGCTTGGAGAACCCACGGACTGAAAGATGTTAACCCCTGGAGTCGGAATCAGTCCAGGACATACCCAGACACCAAATTCTCTGCGCAAAGGGCATTTATTACCCTGGAGGGGCAAACGAGGCAGGGAGACTGCAAAGCAGCAGGCAGTGGCAGCAGCAGCAAACACAAGCATGAAAAGCAAGAGAAGCAAGAGAGGGTGTTTACGCAGGAGTGGGTTTTTAAGGAGAAAAGTAGGGGGTCTGTGCTAGAGTGAACTGGTAAATTCTGACTGGGTAAACTAGCCAAACAATGAATTTCGATCACTGGACCTCAGTATTTTGTCTCAGGAATGAGTCGGTGACTAAATAAGAGAAGAGACCTCAAAGGCTAGCTTTAGGAATGTGATGAGTCTTAGCAAGGGAGAGGAAAAAAGATAAAAGAGCAAAACCTGACTACCTTACAATGTTTGCCATGGTCAGGCCTGTGTTTGCCAGGCGTTGTCTGGTTAGAACACCTTCATAGACTATTAAACCCTTTAGCATTTATGAAACTGCTGAATGGTGGTCAAAAACCAGGGTTTCTGGGCTGGAGAGACGGCTCAGCGGTTAAGAACACTGACTGCTCTTCCAAAGGTCCTGAGTTCAAATCCCGGCAACCACATGGTGGCTCACAACCATCTGTAATGAGATCTGACCCTGATGCCCTCTTCTGGTGCATCTGAAGACAGCTACAGTGTACTTACACAAAATAAATAAATAAATCTTTTAAAAATGCTTAAAAAAATAAACAAGGTTTCTGTAGAATGCATAAATTTCTAGGGCATATGACCTGGTTAGGGTTTTTTTGTTAACTAGAGACAAACTAGAGTAAATTGGGAAGAGAGAGCCTGGGGGACAAACTGCTTCCAGCAGATCAGCAGCACGTTGTAGCATTTTGTTGGTTAATGACTGATGTGGGAAGACCCACCCCACTGTAGGCAGTTCCACTTTAGGGCGAGTGAGCCTAGCACCTATAAACAAGCGGAGCAAGTCAGGGGAAGGCAGTAACTACTGTTCCTCTATAGTCTCTGCTCCAATGCCTGCCTCCAGGTTCCTCCTGGAGCTCCAGCCCCATGTCCCTCACTTGGACTGTAACCTTTTCCTTCCCAGGTCACTTTTGGTACTTTTCACAGCAATAGAGAGCAAACTGAGACATGGCTTGGCTCAATAACATCTTGGTAAATGTTGGGTAAATAAATCAATGATGGAAAATATTAAGATAACAAAGCAAAAGCCCTTGCCTGATGCATCTCAAGTCACAGCCGCGCCTCACAGCATCAGCTACAACTGGAAGTTTCCTAAAAGAGCAACAACCCCTTGGCTATAGCACCAGATCTGCCAAATTGGAAACTTTAGATGGAAGTGCCAGTATCTGAATTGACACAGGGAATCCAAACATTGAGAACCGTTGTCATTAATGAGACTCCACAAGCAATGGAGCAAGACAAGACGGGGAGAAGATGCTAGAGGAGGAAGGACCAATAAAACCAAAAGCTGTGTTAGTCAGGTACAATGAGAGCCTCTCAGGAGACAGCTGTATCAGGCTGGGGTGCCCGTCCTTCAGTCTCTGCTCCATAATTAGCCTCTGCAACTCCTTCTGTGGGTATTTGGTTCCCCTTTTTAAGAAGGAATGAAGTATCCACACTTTGGTCTTCCTTCTTCTTGAGTTTCTTGTGGTTTGTGGATTGTACTTTGAGTATTCTGAACTTCTGGGCTAATAACCAGTTATCAGAGAGTGCATACCATGTGTGTTCTTTTGTGATTGGGTTACCTCACTCAGAATGATAATCTCCAGATCCATCCATTTCCCTAAGAATTTCATGAATTCATTGTTTCTAATAGCTGAGTAGTACTCCATTGTGTAGATGTACCACAGTTTCTGTATCCATTCCTCTGTTGAGGGACATCTGGGTTGTTTCAATTTCTGGCTATTATAAATAAGGCTGCTATGAACATAATGGAGCATGTGCCCTTATTACATGTTGGAGCATCTACTGGGTATATGCCCAGGAGTGGTATAGCTGGGTCCTCTGGTAGAATTATGTCCAATTTCTGGAGGAACTGCCAAACTAATTTC
The DNA here is from genome assembly GCA_019843815.1 of Montemys delectorum. NCBI lineage: Eukaryota > Metazoa > Chordata > Mammalia > Rodentia > Muridae > Montemys > Montemys delectorum. The sequence goes on along the minus strand of JADRCD010192984.1, from coordinate 651 downwards.
CAGAATGGTTGTACCAGCTTGCAATTACACCAGCAATGAAGGAGTGTTCCTTGTTCTCCACAACCTCTCCAGCATCTGCTGTCATCTGAGTTTTTTATCCTAGCCAATCTGACTGGTGTGAGGTGGAATCTCAAGGTTGTTTTGATTTGCATTATAGCTGTCTCCTGAGAGGCTCTGACATTACCCGACTAATACAGAAGTAGAGGCTCACAGCTATCCATTGGACTGAGCACAGGGTCCCCAGTGAAGGCGTTAAAGACAGAAGGAGCTGAAGGGTTTGCAGCCCCTTAGGACGAACAACAATATGAACTAACTAGTACCCTCAGAGCTCCCAAGGACTAAACCACCAACCAAGGAGTACACATGGTGGGACTGATGGCTCTGGCAGCATGTGTATAGTAGAGGATGGCCAAGTTGGTCATCAACGGAAGGAGAGGCCCTTGGCCCTGTGGGGGTTCTGTGCCCCAGTGTAGGGGAAATGCCAGGGCCAGTAAGCAGGAGAGGGTGGCGTGGTGAGCAAGGGGGAGCGGGGAGGGAACATGGGTTTGTTCTTGTTGGGTTTTGGGTTTTTTTTTTTTTTTTTGGAGGGGAAACTGGGAAAGGAGAAAACATATGGCATGTAAATAAAGAAAATATCTAATAAAAAAAAAA
>JADRCD010192983.1:0-13742 GCA_019843815.1 Montemys delectorum | reverse complement strand
AAAAAAAAAAAAAAAAAAAAAAAAAAAAAAAAAGAATATGTTTTGCCTGTGCTCCACATGCATGCCTGGTACCAAGGGAGACCAGCTGTCAGATCCCATGGGATCAGTGATTGACAGTCTTGTGAGACCATGTGAGTGCTGGGAACCAAACCTTTGTCTTCTGCAAGAAGCCAGTTCGTGATTGCTGAGCATCTATCTCTCCAGTCCAAGGAGTTAACTTTGCAAAGACATAATGTATTGTTCCAGTTTTATTAGCTTTAGAATTTCTAAGTAAGAACACTCTTTAAACTCTTAATAGGGATAGGGCTGGAGAGATGACTCAGAGGTTAAAAGCCTTGGCTGCTCTTCCAGAGGTCCTGAGTTCAATTCCCAGCAACCACATGGTGACTCACAACCATCTGTAATGGGATCTGATGCCCTCTTCTGGTGTGTCTGAAGACAGCTACAGTCTATTCATATGCATAAAATAGATAAACCTTAGAAAACCAAATAGAACACATTAACAGGGAAAGGGACAAGGCCTGGGGCAAAATCATTCTGGCTGGATCCCCAGCCCTCCACTCAGTTGGTTTGGGCAAAAAGCAAATACTACAACCTCCAAAAGACTAAAGACTACTCAATGTAGTGAGAATTCTGGAACTTTAGTTTCTTAAGAAAAGCAAAGCAAAGCAAAGCAAAACAAAACAAAACCACAAAACAAAACCAGGAATCGGGCTGAAGAGATGGCTCAACAGTTGGGGTCATTGGCTGCTCTTCCAGAGGACCAGGGTTCAATTCCCAGTATCCTCAGAGCAGTTTACAACTGTTTGTCTGTAACTCTAACATAGAAATCTGACACTCTCACATAGAAAAACACGCAGGCAAAACACCAATACACATAATATAAATAAATTTAAAAAACCTCACAGAAATATGATGAGAATGTTTTTGGCTTAATTCCAGATGTGGGGATGCGGAGCGGCTGCCCAGCGCTGACTCTGGCAGAGGTGTGGTTTTGCTAGGTGTAGACAGTTTCTGCAATGGTGTGATGTTTCACATTCTGGGAAACTTTCAGAGGGTTTATAAGTGCTAGAACCCCAAAATGGTGGGGTTGTTGGTTGTTGGGGGGGGGGCTGGTTGCATTGTTAGTAGTTAGAAGAAAGAAGAAGAAATTAGATTCAGATCTCTCCCCCCCCCCCATCCTTTTCCTACTATGAAGTGATGGAGGCAAAATGGTGGGAGTAGGGGAGAACCTACAAAGGGGCAAAGACCAGCTATAAGCAAAGAAGAAACAAAAATTAGATTCAGAGATCTCTCTCTCTCTTTCCTCTCCATCCTTCTTCCTTTCCTAATAGGAGTTGAAAGGGGGAGGGTGGGAAAAAGACCCCACAAAGTAGCAAAGACCAGCTACAATTCAACATTCCATCTCCTGCATCGACCTAAAGCTAGCTCTAGATACCTGGGGACTAAAAAGCTGTTCCCCAGTGCAGGGCTCAGTATCAGACCCAGACTCTGCACACGCAACCAATGACATACCACCTGCCTTTAGTGAAACTGAGGTTGTTAAATGTTTTCAAGCCTTGAGCAATCTTTCCCCATATTAAGGCCATACATAGAACTTCCTATGAATCTTTTTCTTCGAAGTTCTATAGACTGAACACAGCCTTGGAGATGTGCTATCACTGAGCTACATCCTTGGCCTTGGGCACTTTTCAACTAAAATTCTTTTTTTAAATTTTTATTTGTTATTATATGTAAGTGCACTGTAGCTGTCTTAAGACACACCAGAAGAGGGTGTCAGATCCCATTACAGATGGTTGTGAGTCACCATGTGGTTGCTGGGATTTGAACTCAGGACCTTCGGAACAACAGTCGGTTCTCTTAACCACTGAGGCCCTCAACTAAAAGTCTTTTCTTTCCTTTTTTCGAGACAGGGTTTCTCTGTGTAGCCCTGGCTGTCCTGGAACTCACTCTGTAGACCAGGCTGGCCTCAAACTCAGAAATCCCCCTGCCTCTGCCTCCTAGGTTCCCAAGTGCTGGGATTAAAGGTGTGCACCACCACTGCCCGGCAGCTAAAAATCTTAACTGACATTTAGTGGGTTGGGTGTACACATGCTGGCATGTATGGAGGTCAGAGGACAACTTGTATTAGTTGGTTGTCTCCTACCATGGAACTCCAGTTGGCAGGGCTGGTAGCAGGCACTTTCGCTGTCCCCCCCCACCCCCAAAATCTCACCAATCATCAGTCAAAGCATTCTGTTTTAGCACTCAAACTAATTGGTTTCATTTTAACAGTTTTTTTTGTTCAGATTCACTCCCTTGTTGAATCTTAAATCTGATGGGCTCTGGCTAGAGAAAGTGGGTGGGAAGACAAGTAAAGCCTGGCTGGATTGACAGAAGAGAAGCTTGCCCGGCACTGTCTCCTTCAGAAAGTTAACAATGACAGAGTTATTGGGTAAGCCAGGCAGACACCTCTGCTGGCTCCCAGGGACTGTATGGCCCACAGATGACTAATTCAGACCTCATCTGCAGTCTATGCAGCATAAAGAATAGATGTCACACACATGTAATTCTGGCAGTCAGCAGGCTGAGTCACAAGGATTTCATTTCCAAGACTCGCCTGGGATACATAACGAGAAGCTGCCTTTAAAAGTCTGTGTGTGGGGTGGGGATGTCAAATGGGACTTAGGATTTCATAGGTCTCAAGGGCTTTTTCTTGATATTGCAGGTAACATTTTTAAAAAAGATTTACTTATTATTATAAATGAGTACACTGTAGCTGTCTGGAGACGCACCAGAAGAGGGCATCAGATTTCATTATGGGTGATTGTGAGCAACCATGTGGTTGCTGGGATTTGAACTCTTGACCTTCGGAAGAGCAGACGGTGCTCTTACCCGCTGAGCTATCTTACCAGCCCTGTAGGTGACATTTTTAAAAAAATGGTGTTGTCTATTGAATCAAGTACCCTTCATGTGCTAGGCAAGTGCTTTGCCTTTTCTGTGTACCCGTTTCTGGTCTGAAACAGGGTGTTATGTTGCCCAGGTTCACCTCAAATTTGTCACATAGTCAAACTCTGTCTCATGACCTTGAACTCCTGATCTTCCTGCCTCTACCTGAACCTGTTCTGCTTCTTAAAGATTAAGATTTGCCTACCCTGTGTGAGCACATATTGTCAGCAGAGGCCTTGAGGAGGCATCAGATCTGCTGGAACTGAAGCCACAGGTGGTTTGAGCCACTAGATCTGGGTGCTGGCAACTGAACCCACGCCCTCTACAAGAGCAGCAAGCACTCTTAGCCAAAGAGTGACCCCTCTAGCCCCCTCCCTCTTGACTTTTTGAGACAAGAGTTTTTCTGTGTAGCCTCAGGATCCCAAGGACCTCACCTTCCAAGCGTTGGGCTTAGAGGAGTGAATGCATCACTGTGCCTGAAGCCATGAGCTAGTCTCTTACTCATCTCTACTGAGGTGACAAGAACTTGCTATAAATAACTCCTGTGTGTCCCTTAGACCTTTACTCCAGGCTGGATATTGGAATCTTTGTCAGAATGAAGCCAATAAAAGCAGCAAATACAGTGGTGTTAGCTGTGTGCCACTGCGACTCCCAGATCTGTATTCGATGCTGTGAGTGGAGACAGCTGTCTGAAGCCACATGGGTGGTACAGACTACTGATCTGAACTTGGATATTCTGACTCCAGCATTTGCACGCATCTCTCTGCACTTGCTCCATCTGAATTCACCCTTCCTTGGAAGGTAAGGTAAGCCAGGGACTCGGGGTGAGGGATTCTTCTGCAGGGAGCAGTGCTGGGACAGAACCCAGGCAGACATAAGCCGGCTGGAAGCAACTATCTCTACTGCTGCCGATCTGGCCTGCACCATGAGTCCCAGGCCAGTCAATACTACACGGTGAGGCTGTGTCAAACGGGGTGAGGTGGGTAGGTGGAGCTGGAGAGATGGCTCAGGCGTTATGAGCACTTGCTGCTTTTTGCAGAACCTGTTTCTAGCAACCACACATGGCTCATAACCACCCATAATGAGTTATGTGCATGGTGGCCATGGAGGTCAGAAGAGGACATCAGATCGCCTGGGAAGGGAGTTACAGGCAGCTGTGAGCCACCATGTGGGTGCTGTGAATGGAACCCTGGCCCTTTGCAAGGGTGCAATTGCTCATGACTGCTGCGCTCTCCCTCCAGCCCCCTGGGTGAACCTAGTTAAGGCAGTTGGGGTTTATACTAGGTCCTTTGTTTCTTGGAGTCTCATGGAAAAAGAGTACTGACTAAGGTTACTAAGTGAATTGGTGATATTTAAGTGACGAGAGTAGACAGTATTTAACAAGTATCGATGTCCCCCACGAAAGTCCATTCGGCCCTGAGAGCCTTTGCAGTTCTAGGACCCGTGTTTAGGAATCATAGCTCAAGTCAGGCTGTTTCCACAGGGAAATGAAAAGTCTTCACAGCTTATTTCCTTTAATTACATCATAAAACAAAATTAGAACATACAGGAAACAATAATAGTTACATAACAATTTACTTTATATATTTATATATATAAAAACATATCTTTAGTCCAAAGATTTTAAAGCAAAAAGAATCGTCTACTGCCTCCTTGGGTTTTATTTATTTAAAACAATCCTCCTCACCTCCACATCCTTGGATGCTGGAAGTATGAGGTGTGCATACAGTCACTTAGCTAATGGAAGGTGGTGTCAAGTCCCCACTGGGGAACAGCTTCGGGGGCCTGGGGAGTGGCCAAGTGTTGGTGCAGGCCTGGTGAGAAAACAAGCAAGCAGCAGCAGCCTCCACACAGCTAAGTCCAGGTCAGGCCCAGCAGCTAGGGCACAGGGGTCACACTGTGACTGCCCTGCCACCCCTCGGGGAGTCAGTGGGGTGGGGGTGCAGGACTGAAGACCAAGTTCTGCAGGCAGCACCAGGTACCAAATCTATCTGTCCCTGAGCAGCCTCACAGTGCTCTGAGCTCTGCACAGGCCACACGGGTCACTCAGGTCTGTGCCCTCAGGGTCACTGGAAGGTGGGCAAGGGTAAGCAGAACCACCAGGAGATAGTAACTGGAAATAGTTCCTGGGAGACAAAAAACAGAGGTGGCCAGAGTGGAGAAACAAACGGAGAAAGCGAGCTCAAGCCTCTTCCAGACACCCTTTGGGGTGGTACTCTCTGATTCTTGGGGTCAGTTCTGGGGTCACATCAGGGAGGAAGAGCTGGCCCAAAGATTCTGGGACGTGCCCACAGGATCTAGGTGTCAGTGTGTCGAGTATGGGTGTGTGTGGGGTGAGGAGTGTCACAGGAATCAGGCTTACCACTTGTTAGAGATTAACAGTCATCAGAAATATGTAAGAAATGATCCTTACAAGGAGCAAGCCCTCCTACGGAAACCCAGCCGTCGACAGGGCACTCTGTCTCTGGGGAGAGGAGGAGCTAACTAATGAGCCACGTCACTCAGTCATTTAAGACTTTAGAGATCCCTGTTCTCCTATGCTACAAACTGTGAGTGGTTGAATGTTTTAGGGGGAGCTAAGAGTGAAATGTTAGGGTACAGGAAAAAACAGACATTAAGCAGCAATACAGGGCAGATCAGAGCTAACATGATAAACGGAGCAAAAGGCTCTAACTTCATAGATCTCCTGGGCCCAGGCAGAGGACACCTGTCTACTACTACCCCTTAGTAGGGGAGGACTGTTGTCTACTGTCCGTACTCCTGTCCTGGGACTAATGCTGTCCCCAGAAGCAAGGAAGCCCTTCTTCCCCCCAAAAGGGCACGGAATTGATGCCATGAAAAACCCAGTAAATGTGTCCCATGGCAAGGAGAGTCTCATGAGCGCAGGACAGACGCGCGTCTTGAGGCAAAGCATCCTCTCATGAACCTTGCCTGTCATTTCTCCATGCCAACTCTTGGCAGAACATATAGTGGAAAGTGTCACTAGGTTTCTGTTTGCACAGGCCTCTTGTTTGACAAGCACCCTGGCTGAGAAGTACCGACACTTTCGTAAACTTGACTCCACAAAGCCTTAGACCACACACTCGTGTGGCAGCGATCAAAGAATTGCAGGTGGATGTTCTCCAACCTTCCACATGCAGTTTGTATAACAAAAGTGCTTCCCTCTCAAATATTACACATCATGTTCTTGAACTCCCAGGATTCATTCAGACTCAAGTGAGAGGGTAATAAATAACCGAAAGCCTCCAGAGATGCAGAAATCGATGTGCCGAGAAATCAGAGCGCATAACACAGTGAGTGGATCGTGCTCCAGTGGGAAGCCCCAGAAGCCCCTCACAACAGAACACCCCTGCCTCCTGTGGAAGTTTCCAGCAGGTAAAAAGAAGGAGGCAGGGTTACAGCAGCCGGTGCTTAAATAGCATATATAAATATTTTTAATTATTTTTATTTTTTGCTGGAGAATGAAGATGTGAAGTCAGGACATTTGGATATTGTATTTATACAGCCAAATTTTATTCTCAAATCAGGAGGGCTAATCATACCCTATGGATAACACTGCCTTCTGCATCTTCCAATGCAGACTTAAGATAAAAATAAAGGTGAGGGGGTTTGTGATTCCTTCTCTCCTGCATCCCTCTGACTTAGACTTTTTTGTCTTCAGGTCATATAAGAGTTTCTGCTTTAAGACCTCCAAGCAAATATGCTAGCTCTTCTCAGAGATGGCTGGGTTTATCCTCTGGTCTGTCAGCAGAAACCACAGCACAGAAATCCATCTGTACAATTCAGAAAAGGCTCAGCGGGGCTCATTCCTTGTCTACCCTCTCACTAATGACTCGGTAAGCTGCCTGACTTTGGTTTTTAAATAATCTTGTATTATAACGCATGTGTACACAAGGATTCCATGGTACATCCATGGAAGTCAGAACAGTTCCCAGCCGTCAGTTCTGTTCCATCACCGTCACAGGTCAGGCTGTGGACCTGGCCTGCAAACGGCCTTTACCTGCTGAGCCATCTCAACAGCCCAAGAACAGTCACGATCTATGAGGCCTTCCAAATCTCACTGCTGTCACCTCCCAGGCTGCCCACGGATAGGCAGGGAGTCTCTCTCTTCTTTCCAGTGACAACTCTCCTCCACCCTAACAATATCAAGTCAAGGCATGTTTCAAACACATTTTAAAAGACAACTGAAAATATCAAATAGACTTCAGTGGCCCATAGCTATGACAAACATTCCAAACAGTACAGAACACCCGAAACAATGCACGGTAAGTTACTCACCAACTTTCCCTGGGAAACACTTAAAACACCATTTCTGACTTACATGTCTACTACATCAACCTAGTAGACATAGAAATCTCACCAGAAATCCACAAAAACAACCCCCTCCAGAAAGGCTACCAGGGTGAGAGCAGGGGTAGTCAAATATATTTCTAAAACATTAAGCAGAGTGGTTTAATATTTCAAATTCGGGTGTGTGTGTGTGTGTGTGTGTGTGTGTGTGTGTGTGTGTGAGAGATGATGGTAGGTCCCTATACTCCTCAGAGCCACTTAGACCTCAAATTCAACTCAAAGCCCAAAACCAAACACCACGGATCATCACATAAGAAATAAACCAAGGCACTTCCACTCCACTGTACTGTAGTCCGTTTTGCCCAGGACAGCTTGCTGTGACCAGGGAAACGAATCCAAAGATGATAGACTGGATGCCATAATGCAACAGAGTTTTAGACAGAGGGCAGGGCGGGTGCTGGAAGAACCAGAGAGATCGGTGGCCACATTCGTAGGACGAATAAAGCGGCAGGAGTTAATGGTGGTGGAATACTACAGATGGCACAGGGGAATGGGGCCTGCATCCCCGTCTATCTATTCAAGATCTTTCTGCAGATATAATAGCAACCCCTCCTGGCCACCTGGAGGCTTGGGGCAATATCTTTGAGGGTGCCTTACTCTTTTTGCTTGCCTTGTTGAAACAATGTCGCAGTGTAGCCTAGGCTGACCTCAAACTCAAGAGCCTTTTCATCTCAGACCTGGGCCCATAGGCCTCACTTTTCTTTTCTTTCCCCATTGTAAGCCAGGTTCGGGAGTGGGTGTATAACGAGACAAATGGACTCACAGGCTCCTCCCCTCCCCCACCCCAGACAGTCCCTGGCTATGTATCCAGATCTGGCCGGGTACTAGCAGCAACCTCCAGCCTCTGCAGCTTTTGTGTTGAGATACAGGCACAACCCGATACCTCCTTTCCTTCTTCCTATTTTTATTGTGACGCGCAGGCACGCACACCACACCTTGCATGGAAGTCAGGACAACTTCCTGGAGTCACTCTCTCCCTGCCACACCTTGGTAAGGCAGGTTCTATTTGGCTTCTGTCAGTGTATGTGCACCAGGATGAGGGCCCTCAAGCTTCTGGCTGGTTCTTCCTGCCTCCACCCCCACATCTGGCTATAGGAGCGCTGGAATTATGGACTTACAGAAATCCATCCCAGTCTTTTGTGTGGGCTCAGGAGGCCGAACTCTAGGGCTGCATGAGATGTACTTCACCTTTCAGCCATTGTGACAGCTCCCCAGTAGGCTTTCCCAAAAAGGAATTTTTCATGTTAAACTTTACTAGAGCTGAAGATATAGCTCAGTGGTGGAGCATTTGCTTAATGCTTGAGAAAGCCCTGGGTTCCATCCACGCTCCTAAAAACAAACCCAAACCCAGTCAACCAAACCAAAACCCCATTGAATTCTTAAAAGTAATCCATTGGTAGGGAGCTGGCACTTGGATTCAGAGGTCAGTGCTTCTCTCTACTCCTCCATGCATGATGGGCCTGCTGTTCCTTGAGAAAGGAACATGAAGGCCGCCTGACCATATGCAGCCAGTGCTGTCCATCAGCAGACCCCCTCCTTTTGACTTGTGTTCTTGCCTTACCAGCAGGGGTCACCAAGACAAAGCCAATGAATGTGTGTGTGTGTATGTGTATGAGTGTTGTGTGTGTGTGTGTGTGTGTGTGTGTGTGTGGCAATACACTCTGAGAAGGCAGACAGCACTTTCAAGACTTGACACACTAGTAATTAAGAGACTCATTCAAACTTTAATGGAAAAAGAAAGGAAGTACCCGGAATGACTCGGACTGGGGCAATCAAATCTGAGTCCACTACCTACTCAGAGTTCAGGTCTTACTGTCAACTTGTTAGGCACTTAGGGAAAAACAGAACAAAACAAACAACACAGTTTAGAGCTGATGGTCCCTCAACCTCTTTTGGTTTTGTTTGAAAGACCTAGAGGATCGACATCTAAATACATTTGCAAGTGTGTATACAAGTAAGTGTGCACCAACTTTATAATCCCCCAATTACAGAGGCTGAGACAAAAAGATAACCACAAATTCCAGGCCAGCCCGGGCTACCGAGTACGACTTTGTCTTGGGGTAGGAGGTAAGGTGAAGCAGGACTAGCCAGCCAAGTCCCAGCCTCTCAGGGTGCTGGCTTATGGGGAGGGCGACTGGAGTCAGGTGACTGAGACCAGTGAGGTGAGCAATGTAACAAGACGGTCGCTCTCAAAGGAAAAGAGATTTCTCTCAAGGAATTTGAACATAAAGGGGAAAGGAATAAAAACACAAGTAATTTAGCTTTCAAAAGAGCATAATAAAATATGATTTTAAATAAGTTTAATACGATAAATAAATGTGGTAGTATAGCATTTGAGGGCCTTTCATCTGATTGTTTTCTATATTAATGGTGAAATACATCAGACTTTATTCCTATATACTCTGGCAGAGCCTACACCTATAGCATTAAAATGGCCAGGATCATAGGCTTGCACATCCATGTCCTAAAAGCCCCTCTCCCTCGATACCCTAATGACCATCACACAAGGCTTCTACCATTGGGGTTTAGAAATATGCCTTAGAAACTCATTTCTCTCGCTTTTTCTTGACTCTGAGCCATAGGTACTAGACCTGCTCCCTATGCTCTGGTGCCAGGTGCCCAGGCTCTCTGGCTGCCCCAGTGCTCCTAGCTGGCTACCTTCATATCTCCTTTCAGAGGAAGTCTACAGAGCGACAGCTGAGAGGCTTGGGTCTTCTGTTAACACACAGGCAACCAGCTCTTCTTGTATCCCTTATGGGATTAGATGTGGGAGGGGATCAAGAAACCAACAGCAGCCCCCAACCAGCAGCAGCCCCCTCCCCAGCAGCTCTGCTGCAAAGCAACGAACTCAAGTAACTCAGACACAGGCAGAGATCACACCCACACACCTGCTGGCACAGGACGTTGGTCATTTGTGCTTGAGCTTGGGTAGCAGGGACATCCAGGCTCAGTTTGGGGATTCATCACCCATCCTACACATTAAAATGCACTTCTCTTGTCTCAGTAAGCTCAGAGAGTTTGGAAGGAAGGAAATGCGCAGGATAGCACTCGGGGGACAGCGCACAGCGTGCAAAGGAGCATACAGCAGAGGATACAACAGAAACCAAAAGGAAAGTTTCTTCTCATCCAAACCGTCTGACTACTTCTTATCATAACTTTCCTGCTTTTGTTAATTTCTTTCCAGACTGGCAAAGATTCAGGCAGGGTCCCCTGATGGTAAAAGTTAGATTAAAAAAATATTTATTGATGTTTCTTTTAAAAATGTTTGGTGACCCCAACTAATTCATCCAAAATGCAAACTGTAAACACAACAGCAACATAGTAACAATCGAGTGGGCAGCATCCTGAGGAGGATAGACAGACTGGAGGAGAGAGAGAAGGGGGGGGCAGTGAGTGAGAGAATGGAAGACGGGTGCAGTGACATACAGTGACAAACTGAGCAGATAAGAAAAGGAATTCTATTTGGACCCCAGTGATTTCAATGCAGCCTCTAAAAATCCTCTGGGTCAAATACTAAAACACCAGATGAATTGGACGAACCTTCTCTGTGAGCATGCTCAGCATGTCGGCATGGGAACAAGGAAGCCCAGAAGTCAGTCTCGCAGGCAGGCATCTCCCAATGGATGGCTAGCATTTCTACAACGCAGAGAAGTTTTCTTTCTGGTCCCTGGACACATCATATATTGTTTTCCATGCTACCTCTCACCCTGGAGGATCATAGTTACTGTTTCAAAACCCTCACAGAAACCCCTTAATAAAATAAAGAAACCACATTAGCAGTAACACTGGGCTCTGCTGGAATGTCCCCTCCCTCTACCATGGCCTGCGATTGCTTCTGAGTATGTCCAAGGGGAATGGTTAGGTTTTACCAACCCACGTGTTACAGCCGGTATGAACATCAGAGCCATGGTCACAGAACCACAGCAGATGGGGTGAGGATGCATGTGCCTGTGTATGTGCGGCTCTGGGGATCTGGACGCTGCCCTCGCTTTGTAACCTTGCCCAGAAGGCTGGGGTTGCTTCCACCGGAAGTGTCATTAAATAATCAGTTCGCCAATGCCGACCACCTCCAATGTCATAGGATGATGCAGCATCTGCAGAAGCGCTGTCTGCTGCCCCCTACTGATGGGGGCGGAGTGACGGGGGCGAAGTAGGCGTGGACTTTAATGTTGGGTAAATGGGTCTGAAACAAGACAGAAACAGTAATGAGAGCGCGCTCGCTCACGGAGAAAAAGATCGCAACGCTGCTTCTTAGAGAAACCAAGGGACTGACTGCCAGAGAGCAGGGATGCTAAGCACCACTAGGATGTACAGAAGCCCAGGTTGTACTCTGTTCTATGAGAGGGAAGGGAATGAAAACAAAATTAATTTCTCATCTTGTTCACAGTTAGAATCCCATAGCTTGAAGAAGCTAGACAAATTTAAAACAATTACTTATTGAATCAAAACATGTTTCTAGTCTTCATCTGAATACTTACTAGGTTTAGTGCAAGTGTTCCTTGTTAAGTCAGAGGGCCCAAAAATGGGGATCCTACCTTTAGTACCCCTCAATAGTTAAGTAAAAGGAAAAAATCAAAATACCAGTAAACAAGGATGCTCTGGCTAGCCCGTGACTGTCCGTCCTGTTGATGGAAGGTCTCCATCACTCCAAGAACCCCTTATCTCTGTTGTGGGAGGTGGTTGCCATACTGTTGTTTCCGGAGGCAAATGTGGAGCTGTACAATGTCCAATACCCCCCACCTGTCCCTTGTACATGTTAGGCAAGCTCTCTGCCCCTCACTGCACCTTCCAGCCTCCCTTGTGGCTCCCTTCCAGTGTCTCACTATGTGGATGGTAAGCTCGCTCCACAGTCCAGACTGGCACCTCACTTAAGATTCTCACCTCAGCGTCCTGATTATCAGGACGCACGCCATACCTTGCCAGGCATTTTCTCTGTCCTGTCTGTCTTCCTTTTAGAACCAAATTTTGGCATGGGGGTCTTTTTTGGTTGTTACTTTTTTCTGTTCTTTGGGGATTGGTGAAGGCCGAGACACCACCACCTAGACTTCTTCCCTTCAAGGGCACTTTCCTGCCAGTTCCACTTGACGTACGGGTGGAGTCTACCCTGAGGTTTGCTTGCTAACTATCCAAGGAAATTAAAACAGAGAAATCTAGACGGAAAAAAAAAAAAAAAATGGGGAGAGGGGAAGGCAGGGCTAGCGAGCAGTGCTCTTTACCCTGAGTCTCTTGATGCCAGCCCGGGTGATCTGCTGGCAGTCATAGAGTTCTATCCGCTCAAGGCTGTGACAGCTCTTCAAGTGCTCCAGGGATGCGTCGGTGATTAGCGGGCAGTTGTCCAGCTCAATCACCTCCAGCTGGTCGTGGGCGCAGGCCCCGTTCCCTAGGTGACGGATCCCGTCATCCGTGATGAGCTCACAGTGAGAAAGACTCTGCAACCAAAGAGAGCAAAGATGGACAACCAAGCAGCTTCTGGTGTTGCTCCCGCCACAGACTCAACGTCAGATCCCAACACAGGCTTTTCCACTTGGCGCCATCTAGAGCCATTCAAGAGTGCAAACCATAGATGACTGACTGCCTTTTGCTCTCACATCTATCACTAAGGCTTTTTTTTTTTGTATTAATTACAAATTCATTTTGTGAATTCATGGAATGACTATGAACTATTTCACAAAGATAGCCTTAAAACTTACCTACCCTCATGAGAAATGGTGGTACGCCCTCTTAATTCCAGCAGAGGCAGGAGTTCAAGGCCAACCTGGTCTACAGAGCAAGTTCTAAGACAGCCAGTGCTACACAGTAAGATCGTGGTGTCACAAACAAACAAATCAATTCCCCAAATTAACACTTTTCTTATCTATAGCACAAAACAGGGCTCAAACTTTTAGCAAGTCAGAACTAAATACTGACTACCTGATTCAGGGTACAAATGCACACTCAGCTAAGATGTTTTTTACGGCTATTGGATACTGGTATCTTACACATAACCCGACCCACCAAACATACGAGTGTTCTGTATTCTGTTCTGGACAGAGAACCATCAACCAAAATACCTCCTATAGACTCATCCAAATCAGGAGCCAGAGGAATGTGTCCTGTAAAAACATGGGTCAATTCTAGGTTTTTGTTCTGCAAATGCACATCACTATATAATCCAGGTTGGCCTCAAACTCCAGGTGATCCTTCTGCCTCAGCCTCCTGAGTGCTGGGATTACAGGTATATGCTACTATACCTCATTAGCAATATGTCTTAAACCTCTAGGTTGGGGACAGTGAGATGACTCAGTGGGTAAAAGGATTTGTTTTCAAGTCTGGTGACCTGAATTTGTTCCCCAGAACCTACATAGAGGTGCCAGGAGGGAATTAACCCCAGAACGTTGTCCCGACTGTGTCCACACCCATACTATGTACATGCGCACACACTAATAAAGAGTTCATCCCCAGAACCATATGGTGGCTTATAGTGA
>JADRCD010192982.1:0-18141 GCA_019843815.1 Montemys delectorum | reverse complement strand
GGGGAGGAGGAGAAGGGGAGGGAAGGAGGAGGGGAGGAGGAGGAGGAGGAGGAGGGGAGGGAGGGATGAGGAGGAGAAAGGAGGAGGAGGGGGAGGAGAGGAGGAGAGTGGAATAGGCAAATGCTCCTCACAACCTGCAGAACAAGACAACTCTGAAGACACCCTCATTTCAGTTTTCTGAGACATTACATTTGTGTTGTTAAAGGCGTCTGGTTAGTGACACTGTGGTGTAGTAACCTATGAAATAGCACCAATGCTTTCCAGAGCTTTGAAGATAAATGTCAAATAAGTGACTGTCTACCAGATGGAAGGTCTGAATGTTATCAAAACAAGAAAAAATTCATAATGCTAGCCACAGAGGTACATGAGGCTACCACCTCAGTCTAGAGCAGTGGTTCTCAACCTCCTAATGCTGTAACCCTTTACTACAGTTCCTCAGGCTATGGTGACCCACCCCCTCAACCATAAAATTATATTTTTTTGCACTTCATAACTGTAATTTTGCTACTGTTATGAATCATAATGTAAATATCTGTGTTTTCCAATGGCTTTGGATGGCCTCTGTGAAAGGGTCATTCAATCCCCCATGGGGTCTTGACCCACAAGTAGGTACACTGATCTAGAATATAACTCACCTGAAAACAATCACATGTCCCCAATTTGGTGGTGTCACTTTATAGCAACTCTGTCCATGTCATATAGAAACCATCTATGTTCAACTCTAAGATTTAATGATCACTACCCTCCGGTTACTGATTCTTGGATTAAGAAAGCCTACATGGACTTTTTCTCAGAGAGATGCTTCTTTCAACCAGACATCTGGGGATGTCTACCAACACCAAACCATGTGGGACTTGTGGACTCTCCATGGTCACCTTTCTCCACAGGTCACAAAGGGCCCCACTACATGGTAAAGCAAGCCTCATGAAATGACAACGTTTGATGTCCTGATGACTAGTCACCTGTCCTTTCATCTAACACTTGAGTACAACTAAAGCTTCATGTAGTCATAGCAACAAAGTCTATCACCAAGTTCAAGATATCGCATTAAGACTCTTAAAGGCCAGTGGGTTCTTATCCTGAAGGTGCTGAACCTATTGGTGATGCTGGGATTTTTGCAGTTTGTAATGCTCTCAGGTACACTCACTTCTTTGTACCATGATGCTACCTCATAGCCCTATCATCTCCCTTTTTAAAGTTAACTTAAAAAATTATGCTCACAATTCATTATTATTATTTAATACTTTTAAGTAGCATATGAAATTCTAATGGAAGAGACTTCCTATTACATTACAAAACCAATGATTCCCTTCCTTAACCCCTCCCCACCAATTACCAAGAAATCTGTTTGACCTACTTTTCAAAGTATATAACTAAGTCACTTCTCTTTATATTTGTTAGTACCTTCTCTTTCAAAGCAAGAAAAAAAATCAATGTGTGGGATGCCATTAAGAGAGTAAAATCACAGAGACAGGTTCATGATGGCAGTTCTTGTCTGTAGGTGTTACTGGAAATAAATGGCCCTCATCTTGGTTTGTAGCCACATCAGAGAAGACTGGCATGGCCCAAAGACCTATGGGTTCCAGTGTTTTCTGTTTGCCTCTCAGTATGGCTGTTAGGACTAAGAATAAAGCTCCATGTAGGTAGGGAATGAGCAAGAAACCTGCATTGTCACAACCCTTTATTTTCATTCTGAGAGAAAACATTTGGGCTTCACTTCAGCTCTAACGAAAAAAAAAATCATAATTTTTTCTGCTCAGTCTGCTGTTATGGAATAGGAGAATAGGACCAATTTCCCTAAAGCTTGCATAGACTCTTCTACTCTCTTGCTCCCTCTCTCTCTCTCTCTCTCTCTCTCTCTCTCTCTCTCTCTCTCTCTCTCTCTCTCACACACACACACACACACACACACACACTCACATACACAACACACACACATACACTCAACATACACAACACACACACCTCACAAGTTGGATCCAACAGGCTGATTGGTCCCTCTCAGCCTTCTAGCACAAGGCCACCTGTGGAAATGGCTTGCAGTGCTTCCAAATCTCATCCTAGGTGGTGCTGTAATTAAAATTGCTTGTAGTTGCCTGCATCTCCAGCCCTTCTGGAGTGGATAGTCAAATAGCTTTTACAAAAAGCGGGGCTGGTGGCAAGCACAGAGCTTGCTGACCAGAGAACTTGGAGTCAACAGCTTTGCACCTCCTCAACCCAAGCTGGTCTCTGTGGGCCCCCAACAGTTCTGCCTTCACCCTCATTCCCTACCACACACACCCGCCTTCCATCCCATCATCAGTGTGGGGCTGTCCTATCTTTTGTTCTGGCAGAGATAAGATGTATAAATGATGAGTGGTTGACAAAGTGTACTCCAGCGCCGCAGGCAGCTCATCAATCATTTTCCACATGTCGACAGATAATTGATGCAAACCCTGCGGGCGAAGCTCCATCAGGTGAGAGGAGGGAAGAATTAAATCTGCTGTCAGGAGCCAAGGCAGCTGATCTGTAGTTAACATTCTTTTTAATTTAACACTTGTTTGTTTTCAGCAGAGTTTGCTGGTGGGTTCCACCTCACACTCCACATTGGGGAAAGTGTCCTGGGGTCTGCTGCCCCTACCCGCATCCCCCATTCATGGGTCACTTCGCTGGGGTGGGGATGGAAAGCAGACAGGACCACCCAGGATTGTTGAGGAGGTGCAGGAAACTTTCCTTCTACCTAAGAGAAGCCTAGCATCAAAGACTCGGCTGTCAGGCAATTATCCATCAACAGGTTAGGTTGGCAGATGCTACCTGCACACAAGGAAGAAACCACTTACCACATTCCTCGGAGAAGAGCCCACGTGTGCAGTGCAAACAATCCAACCACACATTCCTTAATGAAATGAGACTGAGTAATCCCTTTTATCATGGAGTCTAAGAGCTTTGGGTTCCCTTGCTGCTTGCTGCCTCCACCAAACAATTCCACAGAGAAGCCAACCTTCCCAGACACTAGTGAACTAGGATAGTGTGTGTGTGTGTGTGTGTGTGTGTGTGTGTGTGTGTGCGTGTGTCTACATTTTCATAGAGATGACATCCGTGTGCGTGCATTCACAGTGTAAGGTGTTGTCATCTGCTTACCCCCTTGTTCTTTGAGACAGGGTCTTGAGCTGACTCTGGAGCTCAGTAACTGGTTAATGAGCTCACCTCCAGGTATCTTCCTGTTTCCCTCCACTCCCTCCTCAACACTAGGATCCAGTGCATGGAGCTGTGCTTAGCTTTTCTGTGGGTGCTGGGGATCTGAGCTCAGGGCCTCATGCTTGCAGCATATACATTTTACTGCCTGAGCTCTCTCCCCAGCTCCCTCTCAGAACAGTTAAGATAAATGGGAAGTGTCACTTTTCAAGTTGACTCTGACATACTGTTCTATGCTGGCCCTGAATTCTTACAGTCAGGTATGTGAGCATTCATACACACACACACACACACACACACACACACACACACACACACGCTTCTCCAAGACTGAAGAAATCTTTGCTTTGGTGGTGACTCGGGCGTTGTGGCAAATAGAAAATGACCACATCTGCCACAACCACCAACTTTCAAAAGAATGATAATGTAATTCAGAAGACCCTTAACTCCAAAGTGACCCTGAACACCATCTTGCTATGCCTTGGGGTCATTCGTAGGGATATGATATAATACAAAACGTTCCACTTGATAGAAGGCCAGATAAAGCAGCTTTTATCGGATTTCATTTTCTACAAGGAAATGAGCTGACATCCAAGAAGACGCAATCCTAATAGCTAGGCATCAGTCCCCGAGGTTGTCAAGATGCCATCTCAGCTCAAAAGCAGACATCTCTCAGAGCAGAGGCTGCTCTGCCTTCCTGCTGCCTGGGCTCCAAAGCCACTGCGTCTGCTTGTGTGAATCTAGCAATGTGAGTAGCAGTTTGGGGCATTCAACACCCCTGGTCTCAGAGGATCTTACTCCCATTTCTCTGCAGCTTGCAATCTAAGCTGGAACTCTCCCAATTGTCTTCCCAAGTAGGGGACCTACGAATGGAGAGACACTGTGAAAGTTACACTGAACAGGATTTGTGCCTTGGGGCTGAGGAAATAGTTCAGTCAGAGTGCTTGCTGTTTGGGCATTAGGACTTAAGTTCAATTCCCAGCAGTCCCTATTGGAAAAGCAGGGAGTGGCCCTGTACATTCAGACCTCTGGGCCTTGCTAGCTGCCAGCCTAGCTGGAAAAAATGGCAAATTCAGGTTCAAGGAGAGACTCTCTCTCTCTCAAGGGAACAAAGCAGAGACTGATAGGACACCGACTTTCAACCTCTGGCCAATATCTCTGCAGACAATTGTGGACACACATACATATATCATATACAAACACACACACACACACACATACACACACACACACACACACACACACACACACACATGCACATAACTCATATATTGACCTAGATAGGAGATATATTAGAATCTTGATATTTATTTATTATTTACTTCAGTGATAAGGATTAAAACTAGGTCCTTGTGTGTGCTGGGTAACTTCTGAGCCAGGAAACACAGTTTCAGCATTAGACACTATTAAATGTTTAAGGGACATTAACTACCACCAGCCACAAACAGTCGTTCATGTAATCTTCACAAAAATGTTTAGTGTGCTCCTTTCAAGTGCTGGAAGGGAAATACAGCTATCTATCATCTAATGCTGGGTAGCTGGCCAGTTCGCAGGTATGCTATGCTATTGAATGTCAAGTACCCTGTCAACAGACTATTCAGAGAGAATGTGAGAGACTAATAAACACAGCTGTAAGATGGTCAGCCTGGCTACAAATTAGAGCAATACAACAGAATTAAGATGAAAGAGCCCTTTCTGATTTTAAAAGCCTGTCAATGTAGCCACTGTGGGAGAAAAATAATATGCAGGATTGTAGAGAGCATGGGGCACTGGGCCCTGACACAAAGACCAGAGCATGGATAGATGAATAGTGCCGAAAGTCCAATCTGGCAACACACATCAAAGACCTTAACTATTTCTAAAAATCATACATAAAGTGCTCATTAGACAGAGGTATGAGATTAAACAGAACAGTCGATTGAAATATCTCCACGCCTAGCATTGCAGTATATGTCACATGCATGGGAGACTCGGAGTAGGGACATCTCAAGGGGATTCAGGTGGCTGAGAGGGCCACAGTGCAGATTCTGGGGACATACTCTGTTACAGAGTTGTAGAAAATGAGAAGGGTCTCAGCATGCTGATGGGGAATATACTGGGAGAGTGGGCAAGCAGGAGCACAAAGGGTACATGGGATAGCAGAACATGTAGGCTAGCATTTGTGACAAACAAGGGTGTCTAAAGTGGTGGAAGCCCCACAGTTGTGATGGGGCCATGGAAAGTGCAGCTCCCTGAGCCACAATGTGGGCTGGACCAGGGGCAGGCCTAATTTGTACACAAGGGAGTAATGCAGGCTGCTCCTCTGCATAAAGCATACACAAGCAAAACTCTGACTTTAGAAGATTTTGCTAACTATATTGTGTAAGATTGGGTAGGCCGAGTGGAGCCAGGGAGCAGGGAAACTGGGTGGATCATGACAACAGTCTATGGGCTGTCTACCAAGAAATACTATGCTCCCGGTGAGCACACCAGAGAAGATCAAGGCGTGCTCTGCCTCACAGAACAGCAGCTTCTGACCTGAGGATTGTTTTTGTAAGAGACTGCTTATCAAAACATGGACTAATAAATGATCAGTCTCCATTTACAAGTTATCAGAACCTACTATCAATTGCTAATTAAATTTTCAAGGTACAAGGGTCTCTGAGAAAGCACAGAGTGAAGAGAGTAACGGAGATGTTCTACTAGCAGCCAGCCAAAATGGGGTTCCTAATAACCTGATGGACAGGGAACATGGAGTAGCTCATGAATATTTATGAATAAAGGTGTATTCCTATGAAAAGATGAAAGGATGGATGTCAGCAGAGACATGTGATGCTATTAACTCTCTCAAACCCAGTTAATCCTCCACCCATTGATTTAGAGTTGTTCTAAGAACAGTCTTAAAATAGCTTTTATAAAGAAGAATTGGTGACTAGTGTTCAGAGATCATACTAATGGAGAGGAAGACGATAATGATATTAGTAGTGAACACTTACCAAATGCATCCCACTTGCAATAAAGTAAGGATATGAATTAATTTATAACTGATGAAGCCAATACTTTTATAAGCCCATTATACAGATAAAAACTTAACTCAGAATGGGTAAGTCATTTATGCAGGGTAGCCATAAGAGTGAAAGGGCAAAGAATGTATCCATATCATCTAATTCAAGAGGTATTAGTAGTAACTGCTACTTCAGACCAAGGCTTAACTTTTTTAATACTCAGAAACCTCCCAAAATTTTTTGTGATTCTCAATATACAGGTATAAAAATAGACATATAAATAAAATATTTGCTGATGACAAAACATAAAAATATTCTAAATAAATTTCAAATAAATTTAAATTAAATTCATTTAAAATTAATTGTTTGAAGTATATATATATATTTCCATTTGTTAAAGACTAAAGGAAATCTGCACACCATGAGATTGCTATGGCTTATTTTACATGAAGAAGAGATATTGGTTGAAATCTGACATACATTCTGTATGATGTAGGACATCTTCAGTGTTTTTCAGAGCTTATCCACCTTCAGATTTTATCACTGTAAATGCTAAAAAAAATGCTGTTTCATATATGTAAGGCAAAATAGAAACTTATGTTTATAGCCCTTTCAGAAGTTCACAGGCCAAAATTCATTTAAATATCTTGGAGGAAATTCAGGTGAGAACTTAAATCTCAATCTTTAAAAATCAAGGGTTCTAATAAAAAAGCAACCCCCAAATAGACTAATCTGATATCCACATGATGAGGAATGACTATAAAAAATATTAAAATATTTCTGAAGCAATCTGTATGGTTCTATAGGAGCAAAACACTTGGTATGCAGAGGGAAAACATATGTAACAGTCTTGACTCTTAAGTTATTTCTAACAGCATATGTTGATATTACACAGTAAGATAGCATGCACAGTGTAAAATGAGCATGCATCCAGAATCCAGGCTGCAGTGAAGTTCCTCAATGCAATGCAGGAGAGCAAGCACTGCCAGAAACACATTGGATTCACATTGCATTCATTACAGGTTTGATTTTGAATTAATCTGTTGCCATTGCACATTCAGAGAATCTGTGGTGAGCCAGAGTGTCCACAGTGTGGGAAATGTGGTAGATATGATGGGGCAGATGTGCAGTTCTTTCACATACAAAACTGCTGGGCTGTGATAATTCCCTCTATCTAGGGACAGAAGAGCAGAGATAAAGATCACATGTCCTATCAGCCTTGCTATGAGATCCCTCCAACCTGGGGTCTGTCTTAGGAGATCACCTTTATGGGACTCATTTGCAATGGGAGGTACAGATGGGATCTACTTGATGAAGCTGGAGCCTGTGTGGCAGGGGAAGACTGAATTCTGGTGATCAGATTCCTAAGGCAGCTGTCCTAGCTTCCTAAAGGGAGGACCCTCAAGGAGCAAAACTTGCAAAGCTAAGAGTTTCAATGGTATGGAAGATGGAAGTGGGTCAGCCCAGAGATGAGTGACAGAAGAGCATTCCAGTCCATCCCAGGGCTCGTCTGTGATCTGGGTAGCCCTGGTCCATTGATGCTGGTTGGTGTCTGTGGGTTAGATGTGGCTCGTTTCCAAAAGGCTTATGTGTTAAAAGCTTGGCCCCCAATGCAATGGTGGTCACAGGGTATCACCTTTAAGAGGTGGAGCCCACATGTTGCCAAAAGCAGTCTATATATTTAATGCAAATGCCATTAAAATTCCAATGGTATTTTCCATAGACCTAGAAAATGTCTGAAAATTCTCCTGAAAGCACACCGCCTGATTCCTAAGGTGTGAAAACTGGAGAAATTGAATGAAGAGAAGTGTACTGTTTGATTGATTGATTGATTTCATGTATACAACAGAGAATTTGCTTACTTCCAACAATTTAATCTCCTATCGGATCCTGAAAGATGTCAGAATATAATGCATGTTTCTGGGAACCCAGGCAAGAGGTCCCATCACAAAATATTTTGCTCTGTGTGGACCATTTCCTGCTCAATGCCTACAAGCCCTTACCAAGCACCTCTCTGGTGGCCCGGGATAAGACAAAGGATGGGTCACACCAACAACACACAGCTTTTGGTTCTGTATAAACAGGAACAGTCTCCAGGGCCATCTACAGTCTTTGGACATCAACACACATTCGAAGGGTTGATATCACTGCACATTTTCTTCTATTCTGGAGAGGGCATTTTCAGCTATCTTCACCACTAAAGCAGAGCCAACAGTTTTACTGTGAGGCCAAGTCATAGACGGACTCTCTCACAGAGTTACCAATCACTTTAGATCTCTGCACCTGGAAGGCTCTTTGTTGACAAGAGAGCTATATGGGCTGGTGTCACTCAAGCTGATTCACAGCCACCTCCAACTTTCTGGTGTTGACATAACTTTACCTCCCCCTGCCTTCTTCTCCTTCTCCTCCTCATTTTCCTCCTCCTCCTCTTCCTCCTCCTCCTCCTCATCTTCCTCCTCCTTCGCCTCCTCCTCCTCCTCCTCCTTCTCCTGTTCCTCATTGTCCCCATCCCATCCACACCAGCCATGTAATGTTTCCCATCTGTGCTGCTCAGAGGCCAGTCAAACACAAGGTAATAGGAACACACACAGACACTAGAACTAGCTGACCTAGAGTCCCTGGGGGCGGGGGGGGGGGACATCTAGTCATGGCTTTGTGTTGGCTGATTCAACAATGCCAAGGGAAGAAACAACCCATTGTGGTAGACCAAATAGACCATTCCAGCCTTAGATCATGGTTGTACACAGACGAACACTTTCATGGAAACTGGGGAGTTGTCATGGTCTTTGAGTCTGCTCCATCATGGGTTGGCTTGCTTGAGGCTCTAGCTCCCTGTCTGTGTGTGATCACTGAGTACATAAGGATACAGCATTGGCCAGATCTTGTACCCCAGGTAAGAGACACATACCTGTTGGTACCCCATCCTTAAACTTGACTTTGATTTCTATCTCGGCAGGTGTTAGTAATTTTACTCTGGCCTCTCATTTAACCATCACTGGTATTATATTTTTGATAAGGAAACTTTTGACATGTCAGATGTGACACAAATGAGAGAGAGTATGCTCAAAATCTAATTGACATATCTAACCCAGATATACATTCTTTAACCTACTGAGCTGCCCTCCGCACTATCAGCATTTAGCCAAATGGGCAGTTACCTCATGACAACCTTCCCTCAGAAGACAGAAAGGAGCTTCTGGAGACTGGACACAATTTCAGAAAATTCTCTCATTTTCAATCACAGCTCAGCCAAACACAGGAAGACTGGCACCTACCTAGGCTTCCCTGTAACCCTATACTCTAGAAAAAAAAAAAAAAAGAATGTATTAACACACCAAAACATGGCTGCTATTTCTATTTCGGACAACTGAGATGAATAAAATTGATTAAGTCTTTGCAGAGGGATCAAAAAGTGGAATAAAAATCATGTTCTGCCTCTTCGAAGCCAAGAAAAACAAAGAAGCATAAACTAGAAAAAGCATCCAGATTCTGAATTCCTTTTGAGTTTATTGTCTAAAGTCACTGATTTCAAAGATACCTTCTAAAAATACCTCAACGTTGTCTCAACATTGCTGAGGATATTAACCCAACCTTCATTCTGAGCTAATGTTGGGTGCAGGCCTCCCATAAGGGTTTAAGTCCCCAGAATTTGCCCTGGCACAATTACTGGATTTTGCCAGCAAGTCGAGGTGGGGGTCTTTTCATTGTGAGCAACTAGCTTGCCAGAGGCAATTTTTTTATAAGAACCTACCAAAATAATAGCATTAACTGTCTCCCTGACACATTACTCCACTGTTTGTTCAATAGCGATAGCATTTAAATGGCATCAAGTATAGATAGAGCACAGAGAGGCAGCTGAGGAGAGGTGTCAGTTTCATGTGTCCTGGGAGCACCTGCTTCAGCCATGCTACACTTGGCAAAATTGCTTGAAAACACTGCCATGAGGATGCTGAGGCAAGGGAGGGAGGCCCCATCATCTTGCAGTCCTATCATATGCTTCTCCATCACCCTGAGGAATGGATACCAAGGAAGAAAACACTTTCCTTCAGCCTTAACCCAGGCTGCTGCAATGTTGGTGTTCTCAATGTGGGAAATTCATGGGCACTTAGAACTTGACCTCAAATCAAGAGAGACAGTAGTAGCTCTGGTAGGGTATGACTGGATCCAGAGTGGAAGGGAGAGGTAGCACAGGAAGAGGAGGAGGCAAAGAGTAGATGCAGCAGGCAAGATGGAAGAAAGCAAGCATTATGGGAAGGTGTAAAGGATAAGGACTTGGGATATGGTTCAATGGCAGAGCCCCTGCCTAGCATGCGTGAAGTTAGAGGTGCACTCACCAGTGAAAGAAAAGGGGTTAGGGTTAGGGAGAGGAAAGGAAGAGAAAAGAGTCAGGGAAGGGAAGAGGAAGGGAAAGAGAGGGGAAGCAATGGAAGTGAAGGGAGGAGAGGGAAAGAAAGAGGAGGGGAATAGAGAAAAGGGGAGGAGAGGGGAAGAAAGGGGAGGGGAAGACAGGAGAGAAGAGGGGAAGGGAAGGAAAGGGAAGGGAGACGGAGGGAAGGGAGAAGGGAGAAGAAGAGAGGTATAGGAGAGAGGAGGAGAGAAGAGAGGAGGGGAAGAGAGGGAAAAGGAAGGAAAGGGAAATGAAAGGAAGGAAAGGGAAGGGGAAAGAAGGGAAGAAACAATTCATCCCTTTAGGAGTTTTAGTAAAAGTTGTCTCATCTCCTCCACTCATCAGACCAACCAGTTAGCAATGAATTCTGTGAATATCTGCAGGATTACATCTACTATGGTACCAACTGTGAGGTGTTTAGGAGGATGGCATGCTTTCAAGAAATTTGCAATCCATGCAGGGAATGGAAAGTCTGAACAATTAATTGGAACATGAAAACTCAGGGCACTGCCACTGCCTGAGCCAAGATTCTGCACCTCAATAGGCAACAACTCTGGGCACTCCAGAGCACTGCGACACAATTTCCTTCTTACAGAAAGGGTTCCCTTCAGGTTCCACCGTCTCTCTGACTCTTAAAGTTTCATACATATAGAATAGTAGGCAGAGATACTACCACCCATAACAGTATTGAGGGCAAGCCCACTAAGTAGAAATCAGTCTCCTTTCTAAGTGCTTTATAAGCATGGACTCATTAAACCATCTCAGAAAGGGATCAGTATTGTCCCCAAGGTATTGAGGCAGATCCAATTCAAACCAGTAATGTCAACTATGGGGTCTTTTGCCATTTCACAGACAATAGCATGGAGAGTGCAGGGTTGTACCAGAAAGGCTAAACCAAAACAAAAGTATGATGTGAATATATTCAAATTTTCTTGAGACTCCAATTTAATCATAGAGAAACACATCCAAACTTGGGCATCTTTTGGATTAACTTACACAGAGGGAAGAAAGAAGTGGCTAGTGTGCTGCTTCCCTGAAGGATCTTTGTGTTGAAAAAAAGACTCACTTCTCTGAACCATGAGGAGAAACATGGCCCGAATGGCAACCTTGGGGCTAAGGTACATTTAATTTGTCTCAGTGCAGAATGGACAAAGGCAAGCTCAATAAAATTTTAGTACTCATATTCAAATTTGGCCCCACCCCTCATCTTGTAAAATATGAGCAGAGTCCTAGAGAAAGCTGGATTTACAGGAAAAACTAATCTATTTAAATAAGCTGATACAATTGGCAACAGTCCGGGGGGGGGGGGAGGATGTTCATGTGTGGCTCATATTTTGTGCATGTGTTGGTCAAGTCTTTCTAGGTATAACTCATTTGATCTCGGAGCTAAGGACCATTATTGTCTATTTTACTGATCATAATATACAGACAAACCCAGAGGTTAAAGAACTTGCTTGGTGCTATATGAGTATCAAGAAGCAATGATGAGATTTGAACTCAGGCTGCCTGGTTCCAAGATATGAAGTGACCACATAGGCAGGCAGGAAAAAGAAGGCACACGGAGGTGCCAATAGTTGGAAGAGACTGCTGGTACCCAGTAGCCTGGACATAGGCTTCTGATTTGGATGAGTATGGTGATAAGGTATCCCTAGGCTCTTCCAATGCTCTTCCTGACTCACTTGCTGACACCAGAGCCTAGAAGAAGTATGTTTGCCGGGAAGTTTCCCTACTCAAATAATTTAGCATCCTATTTCTTGGGATCCAGAAGTAACTTTCTCAAAAAGACCACTTCTGTTCCCATGCATGAACCAGCATGGCCTTCTATAACCCAGGCTGTGTAATCCCCTTATCACACATTCATTGATCTCATTCTAAGATGTTTCTTGTATTCCAGTGCCTAGAAGGTAAGTGCCTGGTAAATAGATTCAGCCTCTCCTCACAGATGTATTACCATGGCCAAGGGTGATGCCTGGTGTGTACTGGGTCACTGGAAATATTTCTGAAGGGACTCAAGATCCTCAGAATCTTAGTGGAATTGTGAAAAGAGGAAAGAAAGAACTGCTCCAATAGAGAAGCTTCTAAAATAACTAAAAGACATGCATTCACATGGCTAGTGGTTTCCCAGCATAAAAGAAACAAAGCAACCCCAAAGCAACAATCACAATAGAGATGTAGCCATCATCTTTGAACATCCTAACTACCATCATGGGAGAAAGAGAATGATGGCCTCTCACAATGACTAAGAAGCAAAAGGGAATCTGATGTAGGAGAACGAAATATAGGGAGAAGTCTTCTGTTATTTCATGGATGAGTCACACAGGAGTTGAGAAAGTTGCAACATGCAACCAGAACACAGTTGTAATGGAGAAGCCAAAGCAGGGTAGGGTCGCAACAAAGAGATTCCAGGAGATCATGTACACACTCTTTTCTGGCCACAGCTATTTTGGAATCCCACTCTTCTCTCCTCATTAAATATCTGATTCAATTTCTAATAATGGTACCTCTGACCCACAGACATAGACTAGAAATACTGAATGAATACCTGAGCCAGACACCTACATTGTTAACTAAGCTACTCTACCTTAATTGTACCAACTAGTTGGAGGTTCCCTTCTCTCCAGCCTGGTCCTTCCCATTCAGACACCCTGTGAGTGTCTCCACTGCATTTCCTCCTTTTGCCTGTCTCTTACAGACCTGTCTCATTTGCTTGACCTGGCAATTGGAAAACATGCCAGGATGAAGTAGGAGGCATATACTAGAATCTCTGTAATTCCTGATGTTGAAGACACAGAGCAATAAAAGAAGCCTAACAAACGGTTGTGCTTTTATTAACCTAATAAGTTGTATTATTAAACCTTACCCCTTCATGTAAGGGCATTGATGTTTAGTCAAACCCTTGGTATACAACACCAGAAGATGACACCAGTCTACTCCAAGTGACAAAGAAGAGTATTATGTATTATTTCAGTCTTTTTGTCATAGAAAATAATTTCCCATGGTATCCCCCTTTTACAATAGTTCCTATCCTTTGATGTAGAACTCATTATTTGTGGTTGCTTTACAGTTTATATTATTAATTATAAGCTGCCTCAAATGATTCATGCAAAAAAAGAAGCCCTCCATGCAGGTATACCACTAGTGTACATATGTAAAAGACTGGTGAGTGGAGCCAAAGATGGCCTAGGGGAGACAACAAGAGCTGTACTATAACTGAGTCAAGTGGAGAGGGGCTGCTGTGATGAGGATGAGTAGAAAACAGTAGAATTTCAGCATGTGGGAAGGGACCTAACTGAGAGAGAGAGAGAGAGAGAGAGAGAGAGAGAGAGAGAGAGAGAGAGAGAAAGAGAGAGAGAGCCAACTGAATAAATGGAGGCTCTTACCCATCTAATGCCCAAAATGGTAAAGCAAAACAAAAACAAAAGCAAACAACAACAACAACAAACCCCTTATACTTGAACAACATAGGTCACATATGACAATTTACATTGGACAGAGTCAATCAATACCCCTGTACTAATGGGTGAGCCATGATTAATCTAGAAACAGACTTAAATTGAGGTTGATATACATATGCCAAATCCTTGATCAAGTATCATAACAATGGAGATGGGCCCTTGGGAGGGATTCCCCCAGAAGCCCAGGAGTGAAGAAGGCTCTAAATTGTCTCTTTGCTGTAGAATCTCTGGGAAAAGACTTCCATTCAGGAGAAGAACATTGTCTGCACTTGAGAGCAGCCATGAGCAAAAACAATAGCTCCTTTCCAATTTTCTCATGGGCCATGCAGGGTGAGAAATGCAGGGTGCAGGACAAGTACAAAATTCAGTTTCTATCTTCCTTCCAATACCTTGCTTATCTCTGGAGCTTGCCATACCAGATAAACTGATAAATAATAATAGTAATAATAATGTTAACAATAATAATACATAAAAGCCATTTTAGTTGCAAGGAGGGTTTCTAGACCTTTCCTAGGATGTTTCCTCATTTGTAATTTACTCCATATTCCTTTCTACCCAAAGACCCCAGCCTCAGCAGCAGAAACAATCTATGCTGCCCTGCCAT
Organism: Montemys delectorum; assembly: GCA_019843815.1. Lineage (NCBI taxonomy): Eukaryota > Metazoa > Chordata > Mammalia > Rodentia > Muridae > Montemys > Montemys delectorum. Next base: position 3,537 of record JADRCD010192982.1, on the reverse strand, counting down.
TTAAGTGCCAGGAGCCTCGGTGCTATTGAAGCTTGTCATCTTGCCTATTAGTTTGATGTCTTTATTCACAGACCATCTGTACCACCAAGAGATACAGAGGCAGCTAATGTCAATATGAACAAATGCCTTCTCTTTTACAAGAAATGTCAAACACAGGACAGGCTAAGAATGACCCTAGGAATGCCAACAGATGTTCACTACAAGCCTCTCAAAAATCAATCCTTTCTACAGGGACTAATTAAGATGAAATAAGGAGCAAAAAGTAAAGAAATTTGTGTCATATTATCAGGAACTTCATCCTCACTTTCCAAGCTCATTATGGGCAGATTGGCCTATGCCCTTTGAAAAGTGCTAAAAAGGGAAGGGGGCGGCCAGGGTACCACAGGGACCTTCAGTCGCCTCAAGTTCCAAACTGAAAAGAAAAAAAAATCATTGCTCTTTAAAAAAGAATGTATACTAATACAGCCTAGATTTTTCTCCTTGCAATCGTTTCTTTAAACAACCACACAGAGAGAACAAGTCCATTTCCAGAGAGCCTCAAAAATATAAAATAACAGGATGGAAAAGATACAATGTTTTTCAATCTGAAGAAAATTAGAGGGTTTGTTTTTCACATGCAAGAGGCCAGGGAATGGTCACCTCCTGCAAGGTGAGAAAAATGTCACCCGTTAAAGGTCTGTCTTCAGCTTTCATCCGTGAGAGGAAGCAAAGTCTTGTGCATGTGTCAGCTCAGGCGAAGTGTTTATATTTCCTGTTTGTAAATACAGGCTCTCTTTGCTTCTAAGAAGGTTCTCTCATTCTTTCCTTATTCTATCTATCCCACATTCTTGTCAAGGTAGAACTCTGGCATACCACATCCAAACAGAAAAAGATGCTGTTTCTTACACGTCTTTCTGTGAACCTGGTAGTGAATACTATGGGGCACAGCCTTCCCAAGGGTTCTCTAGAGGTGAGGTTTGGTTCTGTGCTCCTTATCCTGCTAGTTCCTCAAAAAGTATTAAAGGAAGGTTGGCAGCATGGCACAGCTTCTAAAGACCCCCAATACATTTTGGGGTTGTTCTTTTTTTTATTATTTATTTAATGCATATGAGTACACTGTAGCTGTCTTTAGACCCACCAGAAAGGGCATCAGACCCCACTACAGATAGTTGCTAGCCACCATGTGGTTGCTGGAAATTGAACTCAGGACCTCTGAAACATTTAACAACAAAATTCAGAGATATCTATGCAAGCACTTTTTGCCAAACTGAGAGTCATCTGCCACAGAACTGTCCATGTAGCAGAAAAGAGTCAATAGCTTGGAAAAGATGGATAGTTGATATGGTATGAAATGTCAAATTCTCAGTTCTTTAATGTCTATAGCCACAAGAGAAAGTCACAGAGACTTTATACACCACTAAGGCAACCACATAACAGTTCCTATCACTATGGTCAAATACCTTGACAAAAGCAATTTAACAGAGAAAGTTTTTGTTTTGGGGATGTCATAGTGAAAGGAGCTTAAGACATTCATCACGTTGCATCCATAGATATGAAACAAAGTAATGAATGCTACTGCTCAATACACTTTCCCTGTTTTATTCAGTCTAGGAATCCAAGTCCACAGAAAGAACCACCATGATGTGTCTTCCCACTTCAATTTACCTAATCTAGACAATATACCTGGAGGCTTGCCTAGATGAACCTAGAGCCTGGCAGTAGACAATATTAACTATCAAGGGATCTAATTAATTCAACCCTGAAGCACTTAACCACTCTACCACGAACACTGATAGTCCTTCTAGTAACACCCTGCATACAACAGCGAGAGGAAGCACCCTTTTGTGTCCCTATCTCAAGGTTCCATGGAATTGTTCTGTCAGCTCACAGAAGACTCTGGCCCTGGGCGACTCCCATGCAGTGGGATAGACTCAGTCTCTTTTAGTTTTTGTTTGTTTGTTTTGTTTTTGTTGTTATCATTTCCCATAGGGTCAGTAGGAACGGGGCCACCCTCTGCTTGGCCTAACAAGGTTGGATACTTTTATGGTACAACCTACAGCAAATACCAAATACCAGAACTCTAAAACTGAGTACTACCCAGTATATTCACAATTGAACCCTTAAAGCCTGGGCTGTAGTAGTACAAGCTGGGAAAAGCCACTATCAGAGGACTCTGCCTTCTTAATCACCTAGTTCATAATATTGCCTGGTGACACTAATCACTCTGGGAAGTTTTCAGCATCTTTTATAATCTACTGTCACCTGTGCCAAACCCTTGTACGATTTCTTGCCACACCAAGAAAAACTACTTAAGAACAACTAAAACCCTGCTGGAGACATGGGACAGTGGTTAAGAACACTCCACTCCTTTCAGGAGCCTAGGTTGGATTTTTGGCAGCACATAGCAGCTCAGAGTGATCTGTTAACTCAATTCTCCAGGGAACTGAAGCCCTCCTGGCCTTCAAGGGCACCAGGTATTTTATGAGGTGCATAGATACACATGCAGGCAAAACACTCAGACACATAAATAAGTTTAATTAAAAGAAAAACTTAGTAACTGACATAAAAAAATCCTAACAGTCCATCACCTTGGGGAATCAGAACTATTTGCATGCACTGATAATGTCTCTCGTCTCCATTTTCCTCTCATTTTTTGTAGTCCTAATGATGAGTGTGCTCTTGAAATTAAGTTCATAGTTAGAGTTCAGGGAAGTATGTTCATCATCCATAAGGGCAAAATTAAGCATCAAGGGGACCCTATGTACTATAGGTTTCCAATCTGTAAACTTCTGTCCTAGAGGACAAGTATTGGAAAGGAGCTGGCCCCTCCCCAGCTCAAACTCTATCCCAGTTAGTATTATAACAATGTGAACATTAGGAGTTATCTGTTAGATGGTCCAGAAGTGCACCAGCTTCCTAGAAGTAGTTGAAGATAGAGCTCTACTTCATCAACCATAGGCCTAGTGTGGCTGCTCAATGTAACTACTGTACATACAGGGCATCAGAGTGATAAGGGGCAAAGCCAGGATGGTCAGATGAAACCAAATGCAATCTGTTTTACTTGAATGCCAAAATGGCTACCCTCCTGAACTCTGTCAATCAAGGTCACTGTCATCTAATTGCATTGATGAAGACTACTTTCCCAGGGGAGTTCATGGAGGCTTCAAATGGGGTCTAAACAGGCAAAAGTCCTTTCTGGAAGGAAAAGAACTTTGCTAAGGAGAATGAAGAACAAAGTCATAGTCTGGCCAGGTGTCAAAGACTCTCAATCTTAGACTGGAGCCTGAGGCAAGGGGACATGTGTTCAAGGCCATCTTGGGCTACAGAATGTGACCTTGTCTCAAAAGATCGAAGAGCAAACAAAGATGGGGGTAGCATTGGTTAGTCCATATCCAATAGAATGGCTGAAGACTTAAAATCATGGTCCAGGGGTTTGTTCTTATTGTTTTTGTTTGTTTGATTGATTGTTTGTTTTTGGAGGGGAAACTGGGAAAGGAGAAATTTACATGTAAATAAACAAAATATCTAATTAAAAAAAAAGAAGCAAAAAAAAAAAAA
>JADRCD010192981.1:8303-21394 GCA_019843815.1 Montemys delectorum | reverse complement strand
CCCCCCCCCATGGGTGAGACTGACGTCAGCTCCAGCACTGAGGTAGTGTCTCAAGGACAAGCTTGTCTATTGCTCAGTCCTTCCTCAAGTTCAATGACATTCACTCGATCCCATCATTTACTTCACTTATTCAAACATGGCCTCCTTAATTAGTCCCAAAAGGAAGGGACAGTGATGGATATTGGCAAGCTGAGGAAGGACAGACACACCCATGTTGAGCCCAGTATGCCACCATTGGAGCTTGGTCCCACACGGTCACATCTTCAGAGTGTCCTTCTTCAGCCTCCCATGGTCTTTGGATAGTCAGGTTAAGCTACCCTCTTGCTGGCTGGGAAACTGCCAGAGGTCCTAAAGGACCAGTCTGTGATTTCTAAAATGGATGTCTTCTTCCTGTTCCCCAACTGCCAAGCCCTCCCGAAGTCCTAGCACTCGTGTTCTATGCTTCTCTCAGGCCAGGAGGGAGGAGGACAAGCTTCAGGCCAGCAAGAACCTTTTCTTCAGTATAGCATTTTTCTTAAATAGTAAGAAAGAATTCTTCTCTTTCTCAGGATTGGCTGGCTAGAGCCTGGTGATCACAAGGCTGGGATGGCCTATAAACAGGGAACCACCGAGATCCAGGCTACAAGATAAAAAGGGATACCATGAAAGGATGCTATTAGATCCTCCTGTCCAGGAGTCTGAGTCCTTGATGGGAAAACCAGACTGGCAGGTTGAGACCTTTCTTCAGGGACAGCTCCCAGTCTACCTCTTTCACAATGAACCCCCAGGCATGCTCCAGCATCAGCCATTACAGAAAGCAGAATCACATGCGATGCTTCAACACTGGGTGGAGTGAGGAAAGAAATGAAATTCTTTGAAATGTGTTGACAGCTCTGAGCCAGGAGCAAGCGAGTGTTCCTCAGGAGTCACAAGGCCATCAGTGGTGTCAGGGGACCTGGACCTGAGACTTCAGTCCTTACTAGTCCCCAGAAGCCAGACTGGGGAGTTGGGCTGTGGAAGCAGGGCTGTAATCTGAGAGTTGGTTCTATGGGAACTAGGCTGTAATCTTTTGTTCTTCTTGTTGTTTCTGTTGTTTGAATTTTAAATTTTCATTGTAATCTATATATATATAAAACGCTGCTTCATAACTCTTAACAGTTGTTCAACATACATTTGCAGGCTGGAACTGGGGGTATAGGCCAAAGTCACTTTGCTTAGCATTGACAAGGCCCTGGGTTTCATCCCCAGCAGTATAAAAACTAATCCTAGGAGCTGAGACGACAGTTCTTTCTGTTAGTTATGTCCTTGACATGCAAGTGTGAGGACCCAAGAGTCCAGACACCACACAAAGCTCAATATGGGGACATGTGATTTTAATTCCAGCACAGGGGAGGTGGAGGCAGGGGGATGTCCCTGAACAATCTAGCTGAATCAGTGAATTCCAGGTTCAGTAAGAAATCCAATGCTAAAAAAAAGAAAGAAAAAAGTAAGAAAGAGAGAGAGAGAGAGAGAGAGAGAGAGAGAGAGAGAGAAAGAAAGAAGGAAAGGAAGGAACCTGATGCTGATTTCTGACCTCTACATGCATGTAAAACACACACACACACACACACACACACACACTCACACACACACACACTCACACACACTCACTCACACACTCACACACACTCACACTCACACACACACACTCACTCACACACACACTCACTCACACTCACACACACACACTCACTCACACACACACACACTCTTGGGCAGAGGATGAAGGCACTTCTATGCAAATTTATTTCCAGGAATGCTGGAGAAGGAGCCCCAAGCCCCGTGACCTGCCTTGGTCCTAGACCACAGCCAGGAAATGTGTGCAAAGGTTCACAACACAAAACTCATTGGGACTTAATCCATGCTGAGTGCCATTGTCACAGATTAGGCAGCTGTGACTTTAGAAGATTGGGGAAGGTGGCCTTCAATGCCCAGCCTCAAAGCTGGTGTCAAATATTTTTAGACAAAGTCAGAGGATTGTGTCAGGCGCTTCTCTATGCTTCCCCAACACTCCACACTGAGAGCCCTCTTCGCTGCCCCTTCAGGCATGCATCAAAGTTCTCAGATGCTGCCAAGAGAAATTAATTCTCCCGCTGGGATTTTATTTAGATGCATTTTAACACACAATGCTTGCTTTCCAATTTTAGAGCTAATCACCCTGTGAGGATGGAAATAAGATATTGTCCTCTTACAGCAAGGGCAGAGTCCTGTACAGAATCGCCCCCCAAACGGTTGAGACCTAGCAAAGTCAAAATGAGCATTATCACCTTAAACTAAGATGTTAAAATAAGAATGAGAATGCAGTTCCTGGCTTCCCCTTGATTAGGAATAGTCAGTGCACATTTTAAACTGAGAGGCAATCAGTACAACATGGTTCCTGCAGAAAGGACAGCAACTCCACAAATGAGGACAGGAAATAGTTTCCTTCACTGCTATGTGACACACTTTCTCACCTGACCCTGATCCTGACTCTCCAGAGAAGAAATGAACTCTTTAAGACTGTCTGATTGAACCAGAGAGTTCTTTTTCTGTGGAAGCCCCCAGTGTCATCAGCGAAGCCACCTCCTCCCAAACTTCAGTCCCCCTGACTGAGGCTCCTGCTTCGAAGAATTTATCCTATTGTACTGGACTCATTTAGGAACTGCCTCACCTGCACAAGAACTGCAGGAGACCCACCTGCCCCTGAGGAGCCATCTGGGTTGCTAGGGAGAGAAGGGACATTTTCATCAGTGGTGTAGCCAAAAGTAAGTTGTTCACATTCCTGTGAATAACAGCTCCACTCCAGAAGCCGTGCCAGTAACCTTAATGACTGACCCTAGCCCAAGAACAAAACAAAGACATCAAAGTAGAAGACAGACTAGCTGGGGAGAGGCAGAGGATGAAGAAGAGGGAGGGAGGGGGTGTAACGAAGGTGAACATGACCAATATGCACCATACATGTATGGGGAAACCTCAGTACACATATGTGCTAATATAAAAAGGGAGGCTAGCTGAGCTGTTCACAAGCAAGTATGTCTCAGGAAGCGACATAACGACGTACAGAGAATACAAACAGAAAACCTGCTCTCAATGCAAAGGGGGCAGAAAGAAGTGGCAGAAATGCATGTGATTTCTTGAATCCTGAGAAAATCAGGGAAGTGTTTAATGTGCTAAATCAATGAGGGATATTGACTTAGGATGCATAGTACAGTAAGAAAAGGAAAAGAAATTACATAGGAAACCAGCTGATGAATAGAGCAATATAGTCCCAGCCATCCTGAAGCTGGAAAGTGGGGAGGCTGAATGTTATTTCTTTCTTGGTTTCTTTCTATAGCTTACGAGTTATCAACAATGAGTACAATTTTCTTTCTAATCAGAATTTACAATTTAAATGAAACTGAGACATAAGAATACCTGGAAGAAAGTATCCAAACACTCCAATATTCCCCAAAGTTCCAGGAAGCCAGGGGAAGAGGAGCCTGACTGGGGTGGCCCTGTCCAAGCTCCTGGTCTCTGTCATCCTGATTCTCACTATCAGCAGAAAGGCTACTCTCAAAACCCAGGCAGCATCATTCCAAACCAGTGCCAATCATAGGTCACAAAACCATCAAGATCTATTGCGTTTTTGGCAGTTAAAGATGTCTGCCCCAAATGTAGGGTGAGGAGACTCATTCGCAATCCCCTCAAGGCTCCCTCATGACAGAGATCAGATCTCCACAAGGGCAATCAGGTCTACATGAGACTTAGCTGATTTTTAAAGGGACCAGCAGAAGAGCAGTTAGTAAGAAGGGCCCCAACATTACTGCTGCATAAGTTACTAATAAATACAGAAACATTAGGAACTGCCAGGCTGAAGCCAATCTCTGCCGTGAGGCCCAGGACCTCTGCAGGGACATAGCCATGGACTATTTGTGCACACAAGCACATATACACACTTACATGGCAGCTAATTCCATGTCAATTGGGCTTCAGGGTACTGAGACATTTATCCAAATGCCATTTGAGGTGCTTATGAGGGTGTCTCCAGAAACAGGAGAAGCAGGATCCATAGATGCTATAAGGTAGGTAGTGGTCCTCTCCATCAGGACACCTTAGCCATCCAATGAGAGGACATCAGTCTTCAAACAGGGTTAAAATTTGTATCTTGCAGTTTTCCAGTCTCAGCCTTCACTCTTAAACTCTACCATCATCAGCTCAGTGTTTGGTTTGTGTCACCACAGGCATTTCTTGGCCTCCAAACTGCACAATGCAGTCATCCTAATAAAACTAGGTAGGTAGTGACTGGTAGACAATAGATGGATGGGTGGACAGATAGATAAATAAATAGACGATAGATAGATGGTAGATAATAGATACAGATAGGAGATACATGATAGACACTATCTTCACTTCTTTTTCTGTTGCTGTCATGAAAGACTATGACAAAAACAAAGAAAAATTTAATTTGGCTCCCAGTTTCAGGTGACAGCCTATCATTGTGGAGAAATCAAGGAGGTGGAACTTGAAGTAACTAGTCACAGGACACCCACAGTCAAGAGGAGAGAGCCATGAGCAAGCATGACGGTGCTTGCCTCTCTCTCTCTTGCCCAGGGAATAGTGTCATCCACAGAGGGTGGGGCTTCCCACTAACAAAGATGACCAATCCCCTTCCAAGGTGCCCACAATACAACCAGCTCCACACTCTCCCTCACGGAACCTCCTAATCATGACAAACTGAGAATTAAAAACTGAGCTATCACAGATAGATATAGACGCTAGGTAGATGCTAGATAGATCTAGTTATTTTTTAGGGGATGAGTGGTCATGTTGAAGATACATACATACATACATACATACATACATACATATTTCTCCATTTCCTGTTGATTACATTTTTCTGGAGAATCTAGGCAAATATAAACACATATTTGCATATTCTGTCTCTACATAAACATACATATTTATATAACTATATATTATATATATAACTCTATGTACTATATATAATGATATTATATAATATAACTGTATCTGCACACACAGGAAGAAAGAGAGAGACCTACAAACTTGGTCAGGAGACCTTACCCGGCTGATCCACTTAGGTGAAGTTTTAGAATCGAGCACTTGACTTCTAAAGACACGTTGAAGATTTTACACTGATACGTGTATCTGCTGACATCTTCCTTACAGCCCATCACACTCACCTAACCTCTCCAGTCCGTGTCTCCTTCCTCAGAGAGGCAGGCAACAGTGATACACAGTGATCTCTCCAGGGACTTGGCTCCCAGGGTGGCTCTCCCTGCCCCTGGCTGGACGTGGTCACCTCGACAGGTTGTATTTGCTGCTCAGTCCTGTCACTTCCCATGTCGTTTCCATTCTCATCTCTGCTGGCTATAGCACTGAGTCAAGAAACACACCGGCAGGCATCAGGTTTTGAAGAATGCAAACTGAAAGCTGACATTATTAAAGAGTCGGGCAGCTTCCGACTGAAACTTAGACTTTCTCATGCTCCTGGAAACTCCAGCACTGGCAGCCTTGAATGCGTCTGTCTACTGGATCACAGGTAGTTGGGCTACAGCAGTACTGTGTCCAAGCTTAGAGGACTCTCTGGAAGTTTCTGAAGTATATATATATATATATATGTATATATATATATATAGTTATAGTTATAGTTATAGATGTATATTTGCATGTACATATAAAGAGAGACCTAGCATAGTATGCAAATATGTGGTTTAAATTAGACTAGATTCTCCTAGTCCTGTTCCTGTAAGCAACAGGAAATGAAGAAGTCTGTCTGTCTGCCCTTCCCAGCATCCATACTCTCCATCCCTCCTCTAAGCACAACCCACTTCCAGAAGGTTCCTTAGAGAACCCTTTCCTCACCATCTTACCCCCAGCTCTCTGAGTGCACACCCTAACCATGAAAGAGACAGTAAGCTTCTTGACTTCAGACAGCAAGGACAGTCATAGCTTCTATGGCTGCTTTTTGCACAGCATCTACAGCAGGTGCCAAGCATCCCCACACATACAGGGCTTGCTACTCTCGACTGCCAAGGCTCAGAATCTTTCCTGAGACTGCCAAACTGATGAGGCATCTTCCACAGACTGCACTATCACAAGAACCAAGGACCAGGATGCTTGTACCTCACAGGAACTCCTCAGTATAAGAGGCAGAACCAAGAAGAGAGCATCATGGCAGGCTCTGCGAGTTCAAGTCTCTTTCCCATTCTCATGGAGATTATGGACGAAGAAATAAAAATGAATGTAAGAAAGTTGAATTCTAGAGTTAATCTTTTCTCAGAGTTTCAGGGAAAAAAGGGAAGGTATTGTGAAGGTTTGTATATCCTACTCACTAATATATCTACATCTTCATTCACTATCTGCCTACTTATCACCCATCTACTAACCCACCTTCTAGCTATCCATCCACAGAAACTTAATCATCTATGTATCTATCTACTCATGTACCACCCACCTATAATCAATCCCCTCCTACCCATCCACAGAACCATTTATTTATATATCCCCGTATCCATCTATACGTCCATCAATCTATATATCCACCTGTCCATCCACAGGATTGCCAACCTATATATCCACCAATTAACTATGAGACAACCTATCTATATATTTACCTGTTCATCCACCTATCCACCTGTAGGACCACCTATCTAATATATCTACCTAGGATTACCTATCTACATTTCTACCTAGTCATTCACTATCTACCTATCCCATCCATACATCTAGCAAGCCACCAACCGCTTACCTACCCATCAACTTGCCCACTTCCCCATTAACCACACACACATCCATCCACCCCCCACCTCTCTGTCTATTCTACTCACAATCATCTTTAGGGCCTCACTGTATGTGAGGCATTTGGCTCTAAGATAAACTGGGTACTATCTCTGTCATCATGAGGCTTTGGCTGGGTCGTATACCCAATCTTCCACTACTTAGCATCTATATGGTAGTTCAATGGCAGTTTGGCAAGTACTTGCAGAAATGCATTAGAGGTGCTAAAGGCTCAGAGCAGAGATCTCCACCTGATCGGTGGAGTGAAAGTAGATGTCAAGAAACCCAGGCTGCAAAACTAGAACATTAAGGCTAATGCTGCTACCCTAGAAAAGACTTTGTGGATTCACCCCAGGGTTCTGAATTTTGTTACTTTGTTACCCATTTCTGTATCTTCAGACCTCCCAAGTCTCTGTTTCTTTTTGTTCAAATCCATTAACAATACTGGGATCTGAGAGCTGTGCTCACAGAGGAAAGGAATGGATGCCTAGAAGACTGGCAGCCCCAGATAAACACAGTAGGTTGTATCCTTGACCCATCACTAACTGGTCTTCTATCAACTTCTCCAACCATGATTAGAATACCAGGGGTCTGGTCACGATGAGACAGCAGCCCCTTACCATACAGTCTGTTGGTTTTTACAGTGGCATGCCTATTTTTAAGGATTGTTTTGTTCAACTTGAGTTCAATGGTGGGACAGTCAAGACCAATGACATCTTCATTCTCTCTTATTCTGTGTGTGGGGGTGTGTGATTCTATATACATGTTCATGTGTGCAGTTTGTGTGCACGTGGAGGCCAAAGGTTGAAGTCAGATGTTTTCCTCAGTCACTTTTCCACAGTAGACAGCATCAGCCTCTGCCTTTCCGTTTTTTCTTTTCTTTTCTTTCTTTCTTTCTTTCTTTCTTTCTTTTTCTTTTTCTTTTTTTTTTTTTGAAACAAGGTTTCTCACTGAGACCACAGGCTGAGATTCAATGAGGCCAGCTGGCCAGCAAGCACCAGGGATGTGCTGGTGTCAGGGCCTCAAGTCTGTGCAGCAAATCCTTTACCACTCAGCCATCACCCCAGCCCATAATGATGTCATGGCCTAACTAGTTAAATGTGATTCCTAGAAGAGAGCTGTCCTTCATGGATATGAGTTTCCATAGAGAATTTAATCCATAGAATTTTTATCAGCCATGAACTTGGAACAAGCAACACCCTGATCCCAGAAACTGTGTAACCCCAGGGAAGGGGAATACAGGCAACTGTGTAACCCCAGGGAAGGGGAGCAGCAACTGTGTAACTCCAGGGAAGGGGGCACAGGCTGGAATGAAGTTCCCTGAGGGATACCCTCACAGGGGGATGTCTTCAGCAACAGAAAGGCCAGACTGGGCCACAAGGAAAGGGCATGCTCAGTCATCTTGACTGATCAGGCCAGGCACTGCAGTAAAATGTCCTATCTCTATCCCTAAAGGCCCTGAGTCCTGCTCTTATATGAGACCTGTGTGACTAGCTGGAGGAAGGAAGAGAGAGTACCCCAAAGGCTTGTGTGTTTGTGTGTGTGTGTGTGTGTGTGTGTGTGTGTGAGCACACATGCCTGTTATTGGCACAGGGTCCCACTGATGTGGGGCTCTCCACATAGCCTATGCTGGCTGGCCAGCAAACTCCAGGCATTCTCCTGTCTCTGCCTCCTTAGAGTTAGGATTAGCAATGTATGTCATCTGGCTTTTCTCAGCCAACTCGGGTCCTCAGGTACTTAATGGACTGAGCCGTCTTCCCAGCCCTGGAATGGATTTAGAAGCCTATTGATACCTTTGCCTGGATCATTCTAAAATGCAATTGGCCTCCTCCAGCCAAGTCTACTTGTGAAAGAATGACTTTGGCTGCCTCAATCCCCCTGGGAAGGAAGGGTTTCTGTCCTACAATGTTACAGAATGTGGAAAGGTTTCTATCCTACAGTGTTACAGGACGTGGAAACACACGGTCACCCAGTAACAAGACAAATAACAGCTAGCTCTCAGGCAGTTACTGTGTCCCCCACACTATGCATCACCTGTGCTTGCTTTCCACCATCCTGTTAATAATCATTGCTGATAATCTAGACAACAGCCACCATTTATCAAGCATCAACCAAGCAGGAGGAGCCATGTCAGGTTCTATACTCACATCTCCATTTATCTTTAAAACCTTCCCACAAGGTAAGTGCCTCACTCACCTCAGCAGGTAGTAGGTGGTTCCAGGGGTCACAGACCACTGTCTGCCCCCACCCCCAGGCAGCAATTAGAGATCTCCTCCTCCACTGCACTTCTAGCTACTGCCAGAGTGTGAATTTCATGGACAAATGTTTGTTAGGGCTTGAATGTGAGAGTCCCCAGAGGCTCCTGTGTCTGAGCACCTCTCCCTCAGCTGGTGCTACTGTTTCAGGAGGTTGTAGGGTCTTTGGGACACAGAACCTAGCTATAAGATCTTTAGGGGTATGGTTTGAGGATTATAACACAGCTCTATTTCCTGTCCACTGAAAAACTCCCACCACAATGGACCAAGCTGCTTTGAACTCCATGCCATTAGACTGAATCTCTTGAGCCATGAGTCAAAACAAAACACTTCCTTCTAGGTGGGGTTTTGTCATAGCAGTGAGAGGAGTCACTGATCCTCGTGCCCTGTTCAGATTTAATATATGCCTGTATATACTGGAGACTTAGAAGAGCACTCGGGTTCCTCCTACATAGGGACTGAAACACATGGCCCTGCAGACACATGTGAACTAACATGCAGGTTGTATAAAAGGCCTCCTTTGAAAGGCTGCTGGCTGGGCAGATGACCCAGTCAGTGTCTACTATGCAGATGTGAGGACCTGAGTTTGGGACCACGCTCAGCCACTGTGATGGTCGGGTAGGAGGGTGAGAAGGAAGGGAGGTGGAGAAAAATAAAGAAAGGCAAAAGCAAGGAAAGGTCAGGAGAGAGAACTCAGCAGGTTAAGAGTACTTGCTGTTCTTCCAAGGCTTGATGAGTTGCCTTCCCAGCACCCACATTGGGTGGCTCACAATTTCCCATATCTCCAGCTCCAAAGGATCTAACACCCTCGTCTGGCCTCTGTGAGTACCCCCGCCATACTTACACCTCACACACATACAAAATATAAACATCACCCAACGAACTACAAATATCATAAAAGCTGAGTGAGGGAAGCATGGGATTTGTACCAGGGTCACTCTGTAGTTGTCAGCGTAACACACATTTCTCTGGAGAGTAAAAATAACACTGTGGTTCTGGCTTCGAGAGCATTCAAATGTGGTCTGTGCCACATGCTCCCACGGGCTTCATATATTTGGGGTTCAACTTGTGTGTCTCACAGGTCACAGAACCACAAGAGCACTGAACTGAATATCTATGAAACACAAAGAATAGCTGTGCATAAACCCAGGAAAGAGATCAAGATGAGACATTTTCAGTAACAGCATGACGAGTACTTACAGTGAAGAATATACACTGTGAGAGTTCAACGTGGTGACGGTATTGGGGAAGTGTCAATGTGTCTGTGACATCTTTGCTTCAGTAAAGACCTCTGTCTGTATTCTGAATAATTGATCACACGATCCATTAACCTCCACACAATGACCACCACAGCCTAAAGCCACAGGAAGCAATAAATTGTGGGCACGGGTCCTTCATTACTAAAAGTAAATGCATGGATTAGAAGCTCCCAAGAATGTCTTCCTCACTGACTTAAAGGACACTCTGTGACACACTAACCTAGGCATCATGAAAGCATCTAAAAGCCTTCTCTGTGTGACCAGAGTTGTGACTGTGCCATCCAAAGTCAGACAGCCTTTCTTCAGGCCGTAATGGCAGCCTACACAGACACCAGCTCCCTCCACAGACACCAGCACCCCCTAGACACCAGCCCCCCACTCCACAGACACCAGCCCCACCCCAGACACCAGCCCCATTAGCATCCACCTTCCTCTATGAACATTATCAAGAGCCTTTAGAAGTTTCAGCTAGGAGCACCCCAAAAAATAGTGGGAAAGGTGGGGGGATATGGAGTCTCACTGGGAGTGAGTATGTGCTTGTGACAGAGGGGTGAGGCACAGCAAAGCAGGTGGCATTTGGAATCTATCCCAAAGGCTGTCTGTCATCAGCTCTGTGATCTGGTTAGAGCCATTCTCTTGCTCTAAATGCCTACAGGAGCAGGAAATGAACAGAACCCCAATTCAACAAATGTGAATATAAAGAAAGGCACAGCCAGGGCACAGCCACTTGGTGAATCACTTCATTCGGAACCCCAAATACCGTGCCAGGAAGTGGACCCTAAATGTCTCCTCACCCAACAAAACTAACATAAGGGAGAAAGTGTTGATTTTGGCTCATGGTACAGGCCACTGTGGAGAAGCCAAGGCCACAGGCTGCATCGTCACATCCATATGCATCCATGCTTAGGAAGCAGGGAGTGCTGGGTCCCTTTCTCTACTTCTACAGCCCAGAATCCCAGCCAGGAGTAGTGCCACCGACACTGGGCAGGTCTTCCCACTTCAATTAATGTAATCCAGATAATCCCCATAGGCATGCCCAGAGGCCAATCTTCCAAGTGAGTCTAGATTCTGTCAAGTTTACTATTAATACTGACCATCACGGGCAACATTCTCAGGCATGTCCCACCTGCCCTGGGAAACTAGGCCTCTGTCCCAGTTCAGTGACTTCCCTAGAGAGAGAATAACCATCTTCCAAAGGTTTTCTCTAGTGTTCTGGAAGGAACTCTCAAAGTCATGTGCCCACTACTCAAGAGCCATACAGCAAAGGCAGTCAATTCTCCATCATGGAGACAGGAGGGGGTGCTGTCTCAAGACACAGAGACACTGCGGGATAGTAGTGGGCAGGACCCTCCTCCAGCTCTGGACATCCTCCTTACATATAGCCTGTCACTGGGGGAATCTATTTCAAGAACTGTGGCTTCTACATGATTACAAGGACTTTGTAGGAAAAGCTCAAGAAATATAGAGCATTCTGGGAAGAGAAGGCTCGTGAGTGGCCAAGCACATTGGGGAAGGCCTGTACTTGGGGCCTAGATAGGAAGGTTGCTAGTCTAGGGTCAGCCACAACCATGTAGCATGATCCTGTCTCAAAAAATAAATCATAATGCATATACACATACATACATATATACACATACAATACAGACATATATACACACATATGCACATACATTCACACATACATCCACACATACAAACATAAACACACATACATACACACATACATACACACACACATACACATACATACATGCATGCATGCATACGCATACAAACATACACACGCACACATACATACATACATACACACAGACATACACATATAATGCCCTGCAGCTAACTGCTCCTCTTCATCTCAGTTTCCCTTAGTCTTCTCACCAGCCTTCAGGTTTCACATTTGAAGAAGAGCTGTGGAGAATCTTCCAGAACCCATTCATCCATTGGCAGTTCTCAGAGCCTATGAGAAGCCAAGGAAAATGAACTGACCCTCTTGCCCATTTTGTGTGTCTTTGTATCCGTGTTACTTTTGCCAAAGAGACGAAGAACAGGGTCGCTTTCTCCCACAGCTCTGGCCAGGCCACTGCACGTGGCAGCTCGGAGCCTTGCTCCCAAGCAAAAGCTCCATTCACACGCTGGCTCTTGGAAGCTCGCTTTTTGTGAAACGCCTAATTTTCAGTTCCCTCCATAGCTTGCTATTCCACAGTGTCCCTGGCTTGCTCAACGGCAAGCCTTGTGCACCAGAAGCACAAAGCTGCCTTTGCGTAAGAGCCAAGAGCAAGATGAGGAGAGCCGCAGCTGAGGGAACTCTCTCTTCACCACTCTGACTGGCCCTATTCTTCCCTTGTGCGCCGGGGGTCACCCTGCCAGGGAGTGTGCATAACTCGGAACTCCCAAGGGCCTTGTGCCTGACAAGTGGGGAGGGAAAATAAATCTTGGGGAGAAGGAATCGGAAGGAAACACAATCTCCAGAGAACAATGTTCTGAAGTGGTCCCCTGAGTCTCAAACTTCCAAGCTAAACCCTCAAAAGGTAGGGACTGCCACTTGAGGCAAGATGCCAATCAGGTAGGGATGCTACAACTAGGATTCTTAAAAGGATGGGTTGATCAATTGATAACATACTTATAGGTGATAAACTGTAGACAGATGATAAACAAATCATAGATGATGATGATGATAGATAGAATAGATGATTGATAGATAGATAGATAGATAGATAGATAGATACAATAGATGATAGATGGATACAATAGATGATAGATAGATAGATAGATAGATAGATAGATACAATAGATGATAGAT
>JADRCD010192980.1:0-10893 GCA_019843815.1 Montemys delectorum | reverse complement strand
GATGATGATGACGACGACCACTATGATGGTTGCAAAAACATCAGCTAGGATCTGTTCACCAGGAAGGGAGATGGATTTATACTCGCAAGCTTTCACTTTACAAGTGTTCAGGTAATGCGTATTTCCTTGGAATACAACAAAACTTGGCTTGATCTAAGTCGTGTTGGCAACACAGATTTCACATTGTCCTTTACGATATTGTGCTAGTCATTTTCAGGAAGACTGTAAAGCATTCATCACATGCCCTTCCTTGCTCACTGCTCCTGACCTGTGTCTCTGTGAAATTCTTATTTTTATCACTGCCTTTCTAGTTGTCCTGCTCACCTTCAGTCACTCTTCTCTACGTATATGTACCATCTGCTGCTGCCATCCCTGTTTGTTTCTGCCCTGTCTGTTAATTGCTTGAAGGAGACACAATCATGAGATAGTAGGCAACATATACCTCTCAGTTCAATAATTCAAGGCTCATCTCATCCAAAAGCACTTTCATAGAAATGTACAAAATATTATTCAACCAAATAATTGAGAACTTTGAGCCAGGCAGTTGATATACAAGCTTAAACATCATACCAGTCACAGCTTAAAGGTGTTCTTGTACTCACAAGGAACAGGGAAAAGCATCAGTGTTGACACCCAGAAGGAGTGGATAGTCAATAGTATGACATATTCCAAGGAACCAGTGTGGACTAAAAGCAGCTACAGACCATCTCACATGGTATTTGGAAATATCCAGGAGCTCATGATAAAAGCATCTAGGAAACTGATTTGATCAAGATGAATTCTTTAACCTCTAAAATACAGTTTCATGGGGAATTACTGAACTAGACAGAATTAGACTCTCTCTCTCTCTCTCTCTCTCTCTCTCTCTCTCTCTCTCTCTCTCTCTCTCTCTGTCTTTCTCTCTCCTTTATTATTTCTTTTTTTTTAACCCAAATTAAATTCAAATCATGGGAAATGGTGGTGTGCTAGGGTTATTTTTGGTTTTGTTCTGCTGCTCTGTTTTTGGTAACCTCTTCATGAGCTGAGTCTGTAACATTACCTTTTCTAGATAGTATTTGACTTTGAATTTGCCAGCTTTCATGGCAAAGTTTCCTTGCTCTGTATGTCCGTGCTATTACTTCTCCAACACTAGGGCCTGTCTGGCAATATTGAACGTGTGGTCTTCACAGAATATCAGATTACACCTCTGGCTGTTGTTTTTGCTACTTGACCATGGTCCAAATTGGTCAGAGATTCATTAAGACCTCCAAAGCAGCTGTTCAGCAGCCCCAGAGGAAGGTGTGAAGATTAAGGGTCCGGAGTCCAGCCTGTTAGAGGATGTACTTAATTAATTGTGACAAGGGATTACTGGCCCCATCACCATTCTTGGCATTCTCAAGCCATGCAAACCGAGACTGGTTTATTTTTGTTTTCATTATTGAGTAAACTCTAGAAATTGAGTAGATTTTAGTCTTTCCTCCTGTAATTCAGCAAGACCAGAAGTCCTATCTGCCCTATAAAATAAGCTAGTGTTTTCAGAATTAAACTGGTCAGGGGGCTATGGAGGGTGGACTGACCAAGCTTCTTCATCCATGGGCACCTAAATTTCTGTTCCTTAAGCAGATAGTATATTATCTCTCTGTCCCCTTATTTAAGCCTTAGTTGTACCAGGAATTCAGATAGAAGCATCATGTTGAATTTAAATAGACTTTCCATTATGGCCTTAAATTCTCCTTTCTGGTAGGTGATAGTAGCTCACAAGGGGTCTTATAGATGATGGTCACCTTTTGGGGATCTTGAAGGTGGCAAGCAACAATGGCAAAGTCGCTGGTTAGTCAAATGTAGAAAATCATTAGTAACAAACAATGAAACTCTTCCTGTTTGGTTTATTCTGAGCTATCTATCTATCTATCTATCTATCTATCTATCTATCATCCATTTATGGTATATGTTGAAACATATATGTGGCTTATTAGTTTTCTTAAACCAGTGTATTTTTATTTATGCAATGTATACAAAAATGATCCAAACTATTCAATATACTTATTAAATCATTTGAATTTGGGTTACAGGAGGGCTGTAGGGAAATGAATGAGTTTTGAGTGTTTGACCTATAACCATCTTATACACGGGTCTTATAGTTATTGCTCTTTCCTTTAATTTTTAACATTATCATATACAGTATTAAGTTCCATGATTGTATTTTCAAATCTGATTTGTTTCTGTTGATCTCACCTTTCTTCTTCCTGCTTTTTCTGACTACTCCCGATAGCTCCTCTCCTAGTTTTATATCCCACAACCCTTGCTCTCAACATATGTTCCTCCCTCAAAGTCCTCTTTCGAGGTTCACGACCTACATTGACATCCACACCTAACCCACCATATGTGTATGTATATGTACAATTGTGCTTGTGTGTGTGTGTGTGTGTGTGTGTGTGTGTGTGTGTGTGCATGTTAGGGTTACTGTTGCTATGATAAAACTCCATAACCAAGTGACATAGGAGGAGAGGACTTATTTCTGTTTACATTTCCAGGAAAGAGTCCATCACTGAGGAGAGTCAGGGCAGAAACTTAACCAGGACAGGAACCTAGAGACAGGAGCTGATGCGGGGGCCATGAGGAGTGCTGCTTACTGGATTGCTACTAATGACATGCTTTTGTATAGAACCCAGGACCATGTACCTAGGAGTGACTCCACCCAAAATGGACTGGCCCCTCATCTATCAATCACTAATTTAGAAAATGCCCTATAGGCTTGCCTATAGCCTGATCTTAATGGTGGCATTTTCTCAATTGAGGTTCCCTCCTCTCTGATGACTATCCCTTATGTCAAGTTCACATAAAACTAGCCAGCCCACCATGTATATACACAAAAATCAATAGCTTTGTTGTTTGTTCTACAAATGACAAAGAACATCTGATATTTGTCTGAGTGTGGAATGCCTTGATAAATAAAACTTCTAGATCTGTCCGATTTCCTTCAAATTTTATGACTTCAGTTTTCTTTACAGCTGAAAAAATTTCCTTGGTATACAAGTACTGACTTTTCATAATCCATTTCTCTGTTGATAGACACCCAGGCTTGTTTATTTTCTTATTTATGTGAACAGTGTAATGCTGGGCATAGATGTATACCTACACAAAGAATGTCATGCACCCTGAGCCCCAGACTAAACTCAAATTATTTCTTAGAATATCCAGTGACATAGATAGAACATTAATTGCCATGTTTCCTAGCATGCTTCCTCCCCGAATTTAATCTCAGGCACAGTATCCTACCCATGATTCCGGTGGTAGAACTGAAACCAGACAAGAGAGGGCTCATCAGAATGTGGCTTAAGAGCAGAGCCACGGGGAGCCCCCTTTCTCTCTTGCTCTCCCCAAAGCTCTTTGTATTTAAATGCTGTCTGTAAGTGGGACTGTCAGAGCGAATTCAGCACAGAGAAACTGCAGAGCACATGTTGAATTTGAATTTCAGGTAAATAGCAAATAGCCTAAAGTTTCACTGGATTTCTCTGGTAGGAGAAGAGAAGGAGGGCAGACAAGATTGAGGGGGCTCCTCAGCCAAATCCTGCTCATTCAGAGAAGCAATCCGTTTCCATGTACATTTCTCTGATAAAAATTCTATATCAAAGAGGGAAATTGAGGGTTTTGGGAGATGGCTCAGAAGTTAAGGGATCTTACTGCTATTGCAGGGGACAAGAGTTTGGCTCCTAGCACCAACCCAGGCAGCTTAGAACTGCCTGGAACTCCAGCTTCAGGGGATCCAACACCCTTCTCTTACATATGAAGTTACTGGCTCATGTCTGAACGTTTGTGCACACACACAGACACACACACACACACACACACACACACACACACAAATAAATAAATAAAATAAATTCTAATGACCATAAAAAGAAGGAGTTAGGTCACATAAGCTTGGCCACCTGAGTTCAAACCTGGGAGCACATGTAAACTTGGAAGGAAAGAACTGACTCCACAAATTTCCTCTGATCTCAACATACACACTGTGAAATGCATGCAATTACACTCACCTCACACACACACAACACATACAACAACAGCAATAATAATGACAACAATAAGTACTTTTATTAAAAAGGAACAAGTCTGTAAAAACATTTTTCCTAAATGCATAAGACTGTTTCTTCTCTTTTACCAAATAATAAGAGATTTTAAGAAAAACACAAGTCTCAAGCAGAATGGACACGTGTAAGTTGGCTGAGAATGGAATGGAACCAACATTTGACAATTTTGAAGCAATTACTTCAATTTCTGCAGATTTGGAAGGAGAAAAATACTTAATTACAACCAGAAGGAGTGTATTTTACACATTTATATCTTTAATTGTAACCAGGAATAAATGTCCATTATAAAGGGCCCCTGTCAGAGTCAAGCAAGAAATGTGCCTATAAAGACATGGATACAGTATTGAATATCATGTGCACTTATGACATATTTCTGTGGATTTAACTGCCCATCCTCTGTGTACAAGATATTGGATACACATAAGTAAGTCTAAATAATAAGTGACTATTTCCCAAACCTTGTGTAGAAATGTGACTATCTACAAAGGCAAATATAGCTTTAAATGTGTAAAACAATTTATAACAGAGTTCTCAAATCAATAAAACCTAAATTGTCTATTTAAGAATATTATCCTATTTTTTTTCTTAACTGTGGGGAGGTAGCACACATGCCCCAGTGCACATGGGTGGAGGTCAGAGAACAACTTTCAGGACTTATTTCTCTCTTTCCATCATATGAGTGCCAGAGACTTAACTCAGGATGTCAGCTTTGGCAGTAAGTGCATTTATCCACAGAGCAATCTCAATGGTCCATAAATTACCTACAGTTTGAAAAATAAATCTGTATGCCCTCACCTACTAAAAATTAACATAGCATAGGCCAATGAAACCTTGTTAAGAAATGTATTTGTGAGTCTGAGAGGTGGTTGAGCACTTGTTGCTCTACCAGAGGACCAGGGTTCAGTTCCCAGCATCCACATGGTGATGGACAACCATTCATAACTCCAGTACAAAAAGATATGATGCTCTTTTTGACCTCTGAGGGTACTATGCAATATATTCACCTGAAGAAAATAAGTTTATCTAAAACTTTTCAAAAACAAAATGTATTTGTAAATTCTGGAATACTAAAACTGATAGATATTTTATCTGACTCAGAATATTATAATTTCAATGAGCCCCAAGTGGTGGTTTTCATTTAGCCTCATCTGCTTCATTTATGCATCAATAAATACACCTTTCAACAACAGACACTGTTATATACAAAGTACAGATGTTGGTATCTATTTGGATAACTACTCCACCACAGATCTATTCCTTTTCATGAATTATGGTTTTGAGAAGCTTAGGAGCAAGACTTGACTCAGCGCATGTCTAGCACGAGGAACAAGAACAGAATATCAGGATTTTCATTTGCCCTAGTATTAATGGATGAGAGAAGAAGCTTTCAAAAGTCAGCAAATGGAGAAACAGAGACTAGGGTTGGTAGAGGGCATCACAGTGGGGCATCTGTCCACAGGTGGAAGGCTGTATCATTAGTAGTCTCTTTTTCCCAGAGAGTGTCTGAGCTGCCACATTCCTGAGGCTGAGAAGCAAGGGAGATTCTCAAGAGTTTCTCTTCTCCTTCTTGATTTAGGAAAACAACATTCTTTGCTGCAAGCACAAAAATATTCAAGCACACAGTTCATAAAACATCTTCCTAAGGGGCTCTGGAGAAAAAGAAGAAGAAGGGAGTGGGTGTGAGGAAGAGCCAGGTGGGAATGAATGGTCCCTTAGAACAGAGGAAGCGCTGTCCCTGCCAAGAGTCAGTCGGTGGCCACCTCAGAGCACCCTTGGGTACCTTTCGGAGAAGTGCTCTGAGTAAATATTTGAGCACCTTTGCTCTTCGGAACTTTGATCAACACATTGCTCATTGGCAAAGTTTTCTGCAGTGGTAAGTATGCTGAATTTTGCACATTTCCCTGTGACTTTCCTGGAAAGGAAAGGGATGGAATGATGGTTTCTTCAGCACAGATTTTTTTTTAAAATAAGGGAAATAGTTTTCATTTTTCCTCTGCCGTCCCATGAATCGTCTTCTCACTGGGAAATAGGGAACTTCATGCTACTTATTGCATATTGTTAATCAGGGATCAATCAAACATAGGAGCCTGGGCTGCCACTGGGGAGATACAGGCAATGGAAGGGGGCTCAATAAGGAAGAAAATCATCTGAAATAATAAACACATGGAGTGTGTGTGTGTGTGTGTGTGTGTGCACATGTGTGCGCTCATATGTGCACACATTTGTGTATGTTGGGTTTTTTTTTATTTGAATAGCATTCAACATCATTTTGATCTCGAACCTTTTGCTGTGTGATAGAGCCTGGACCATTTCTAGGTTGTGAATACAGAAAGGCTGAAAGTGGAGTAAAATTCACTTCTATACTGAGTTCCCACTGCTTCCTTCAAAGGACACAAAAGTAAATGGAGTTGCTGCCTATAGATATGCTTTAGAAAGGCTCTAAATACATTTTTCAAGTGTGAAAATGGGTGTTGCACAGTCTTTCCCAGTGGTTAGCTTTGGTGTTTCTGAATATAAGTTATTTGGTAGGTAAGGAGGGGCATATGGGCTAGAGAAAAAGCTTAAAGAGACATAGAAGAGAAAAGATGTGGGGACTGGAGAGATGGCTCAGCAGTTAAGAGCACTGGATGCTCTCCCAGAGGACCTGGGGTCAATTCCCAGCACCCACATAGAAGCTCACACCTGTCTGTAACTCCAGTTCCAGGGGATCTATCACTCTAACACAGATGTACATAGGCCAAACACCAATGCACATAAAATAAATAAATCATTAACAAAAAAGTATAGATATTACTGTATGAGATGGCTCAGTGGGTAAAATGCACTTACTGTATAAGTCTGGGTTCAAAACCTGGAACCTTTGGTGGGAGGAGAGAACTGAGGTGGAAATGGTCTTCTTGGTCCACACACACATGTATATACACACACTCATGTGCACACATATATACATGTACAACACATGCATATACCCACATATATGCAAATGCATATATACATGTGCACATATATGCATATTCGTGTGTATATAATAGCAATAATAATGATGATGATGATGATGATGATGATAATAATAATAATGATAAAATCATGCAACTAACTATATACCTTCTGATTTTATGGTGTTTTATCTAGTTCAGGACCAAAGAATTTGG
Source organism: Montemys delectorum (assembly GCA_019843815.1). Classification (NCBI taxonomy): domain Eukaryota; kingdom Metazoa; phylum Chordata; class Mammalia; order Rodentia; family Muridae; genus Montemys; species Montemys delectorum. The sequence goes on along the minus strand of JADRCD010192980.1, from coordinate 3,668 downwards.
CCATCCAGCTGGATGTTCAGTTTGTACAATAAAAGAAACAGAGTCCACTGCCAATCAATGTCCATTTTACATCTCAGAATTCTGCCAAGTTCCTAAGATGTGTGAAACTGGGTAAGAGTAAGCCACACTGATTATTTTCTATATGCCAGATGCCTTTCTGATAACTGTACATGTATTAATTCATTGATTCTTTGTGATTATACTACAATGTTGGTATTATGAACTCTATGTTCCAGATGAGAGGAACACATCCAGGGTCACTTGGGAATCGGTGGAATCAGAATTTTTTTTTTCAATCATCAAATCTAGACACTTTTTATTTTCAATCATCAAATCTAGACACTGGGTTTTTTTTTTTATTTTTTTATTAGATATTTTCTTTATTTACATGTAAATTTCTCCTTTCCCAGTTTTCCCTCCAAAAAACAAACAAACAAACAAAAACAACAAGAACAAACCCCTGTTGCCTCCCCCCTCCCCATGCCTGCCACCAGTGGGAATCAGAATTTCTATGCAGGCCGTCAGAGAAGGAAAATAAGTAGCATCTGAGCTAGCATTCCTTACTCCCTTCCTCTACCCCATGAGAATGCAGGTCGCCCAGGCAACAGAGCATCAGTGGATGGGAGCTTTCCAGGGAGAAGGAGACTGACAGGATGAGAGAGAAGCGAGGGACAGTCTGACTCAGTGGAAAGATTCTCAAGGTGGATACACTACTTAGGGAGAAGGATAAATCAGTGGTAGAGTGATTTTCTAGGATTGAGGCAACTCTGCATTTGATCCCTAGACTAACTCATCAAAAAGAGGAAATTTATTGTCTTTATGCCGTCCCACATGTTTATTTCAGTAACTGAAATATTTATTCACATCTTAGTATCAAGATAAATTTCTGTGAGACTGGGGCATGAAGGAGGCAAGCCATGTGATAATCCTTCATAGGACTGTCTAAGCTCCGAGTGTGTGTGTGTGTACAGTGGAACAGAAGATATATCATTGATGTTGAATAGAATAAAACAAGGATCTCACTGCTGTACACCTCCAGTGGTCTACATACCAGTCAGATGGTAGCTGCAGACACAGTGCTTAATGCCAAAGACTTAGTCATTGTATTGTGCCTGAATGAAGGCTCTGGTAAGGCAAATATATGCTGTACTTACCAGAAATATAAACCTGGATCTGAAGTCTTTAGCAGTCAAACAATAAGTCTGATAAGTGTTCATTCTTTTTCAGGCCCCCAGCCCTCCATGTCCAGTGATTCAAATCCTGGGACTGAATGGATAGTTAGCCTATTATAAACCCTGAGAAGGACCCCGGACCCTGGATGTGCCAAGAAATGGCTAGCCTCCCGTTCATGGCAAGTCAGTGGTAGAGTCAACGGCCAACACTAATAGTACAAATGTGAAGCTCAAGACTACCCAAGGCCTGTGGTTTGTACACACTCTTTTCCTCTCTGCAGACTGTCACTTAGCCCTGTTTATCATCTCCTACATTGAGTACAAAACTTTGTCATTGTGTATAATGTCATGTGACAATTCATATACTTTTATTTTTGAAAATCCCCCATAAACCAATATTCTAAAAAAATCCCATGTTTCTGATACATAGCTTTATCGCTTCTGTTCACTAATGGACACGACGCATAGCTTTATTGCTTCTGTTCACGAATGGACATGACGCATAGCTTCATCACTTCCGTTCACGAATGGACATGACGCATAGCTTCATCACTTCCATTCACGAATGGACACGACGCATAGCTTCATCACTTCTGTTCACGAATGGACACGACGCATAGCTTCATCACTTCCGTTCACGAATGGACAACTTTCTTTTCCTTTCTGGTGACTCTTTTTGTGCTGGTAAAGAGCTCCACTTTGTGTGTGCCCTCCACTATCAGGAATTAATGGGGAATTATGAATATGAAAAACTGAAAACAACATCCCCCCCTAAAACTTCAGTAGAGAGCTGTGAGAGGGACTCCATTATTTCACATTCCATTGGCTTCTTAGAGTCACTCCTAGCAGCAAAATTAGTCAGTACAACAATGCTGTAAATAGAAAGCTCTGCCGTGAGCCACCTGACAGTACGCTTCCTTTGACTGATAAGAAAATAAAGGTAAAGAAACAAATCTCTCAGCGTCAAATAACAAAATGACAAATGCACACCCACCCACCCACATATACACACCTACACACTCACACACACATGTATCCACATACATATACACATACCTACACACTCACACATACATGCACATACACACACAAATACACGTGCATACACACACACACACAGAGTCTGTCCATTTATGTTACTGAATACCTAGTATTCTCTGCAGTGTTTGTTGAAGGTCCTATTCTTCCCCTTATTGCACGTTCTTTGAATTGCCAAAAAACAACAACAACAACAACAGCAACAACAACAAAAATCAAAAAACAAAACAAAACAAAAGAACGCAAAACAAAAAAAGGAAGCATTTGTATGCACATGTGTCATTTAATTTTTAGATTCTATACTATCATTTCCGAGTCTCTTTATGCATCATCATGGTGATAAAGCTATAATAATTTTATAGACATTAAAACAAATTTTAAAAAAGTCTTTAAAAGAGAAGAAAAACCACTTAGGTGAAGTTGTAAGTCTATATCTTTAGACAGACAGATGTGATTCCTTCTGAAATTCAAAATAGATTAAAACCAAAGACCTTCTTCTAGCAAAACATGCCTGAACTCTACAGGGCTTTTTAGTGTTTCAACTACAATTAAATCTCAGGCTCTGAGCTGAGTGCGTGCAAGCAGTCATAACATCGAGCCATGTGCTGTTCTAGGCATTTCTCATTTAAGGTTTTTGACTGATGGCTAATTTCTGATGCAGATTGAGATCATGTTCTTGTTTATAAGGAGAGCAGATGAAAGTCAAACGCTGCCAAATTTTGTCAAGAAAGTAGTACAAGAAATCAAGAGAAGTGCAGAGTCTACTTTTTATTTATTATTTTATTTACTTATTTGCCCTTCACTCACTTTTTCATTTATGGGCATGACTGCTCTGTCTAGATGGGTGTCTGTGTGTCACATATGTGCAGTGCCAACACATGCCAGAGGAAGGCATTGGATCCCCTGGAACTGAAGTTGAAGACATCTGTGAGCCACCACATGTGTTCTGGGAATTGAACTCAGGTCCTCTGGAAGAGGAGCCAGTGCTCTTAACTACTGAACCATCTCTCCAGCCCTATACTTTGACATTTTAAAATTATATTTATTTGTTTGAGTGTTCTCTCTCTCTCTCTCTCTCTCTCTCTCTCTCTCTCTCTCTCTCTCTCTGTCTCGTGTGTGTGTGTGTGTGTGTGTGTGTCCCTATACATGCCATTGCTTGCCTGTGGAGGACAGAGGACAGCTCGCAGGAGTCAGTTCTTTCTTTCCTTCTATTGTATGAGTCCTTTGAATGGAACTCAGGTCTTTAGTTTCAGAGGTAAGTACCTTTCCTGCAGAGACATTTCACTAACCCAATGGATACTGTCATTTTAAATAAGTCAACTCTGATATCGTGGTACAAGTTTATAATATCCACGAGCATATTGGCTGTGATCAAGTCTGAACAATAAATCTGTGTCTTATTTTTTTAAGTAGAAAAATCATCACCTCTTTGCCAAAGAAGGTAAAATGGTATGAAGA